>PVKE010003282.1:0-73745 GCA_004027555.1 Craseonycteris thonglongyai
GCGATGCATGGGTGATGTGATGTGGAGTTGTCCATTGGGAAACTGTCTGATTGTTACCAACCAATGTCACCCCATTAAATTTGACAATAAAATATAATAATATTAAAAAAAAAAAAAGAGATTCACTTCAGATTGAAAGACATACACAAACTGAAAGTAAAAATAAAATGAAAAAAGATATTTCATGAAAATGGAAACAAAACAAAACAAAAAATCTATCATAGCAATACTTATACTAGACAAAATAGACTTTAAAATAAAAGCTAGAACAAGAGACAAAGAAGAACCCAGTAATTCTACTTTTAGGTATTTATCTAAAAAAACCAAAAACACTACTTCAAAGGGACATGTGCATGAGTATGTTCATTGCAGCATTGTTTACAATGGCCAAGACGTGGAGGCAGCCTGGGTGTCCATCATGGATGAATAGATAAAGAAGAAGTGGTACAGATATACAATGGGATATTACTCAGCCATAAAAAGGAATGAAATCTCGCCATCTGCAATAAACTAGATGAATAGTGAGTATTAAGCTAAGTGACTAAGTCAGATAAAGACAAATACCATATGATCTCACTTATGTTTGGAATCTAAAAACAAACAAGCAAAACAGAAACAAACTCATAAATACAGAAAATATTTTAATGGTTGCCAGATGAGAGGAGGGTTTGGGGGATGGATGAAAAAGAGGAAAGGATTAAGAAGTACAAATTGGTGGTTACAAAACAGTCACAGGATGTAAATAAAGTATAGCATAAGGAATATAGTCAATAGTATTGTAATACTATGTGTGGTATCAGATGAGTACTTGATTTATCAGGGTGGTCACTTTGTAAGTTATATAAATATCTAATCACTATGTTGTACAGCTGAAACTAATATACTATTATATGTCAAATATATGGAAAATTAAGACAATTGTTAAAAATAAATAAATAAACTATCATAAGAGCTCCTAGTAGCTCATTCAGAAGACTAGAAAAACAAGAGATAGTTCAAGTTGTGAGCAGGTTCACAAACAGATCATTTGACCAGTTCAAAGCACAAGCTGGAACACAAACTAATAGAGTCTTCCCAATTACTGTTGTTATTTTTATAATTTCTTTGTCTTCTCAAATACATTTTGAGTTTAGTAAGTTGTGAGAACTGTATTTTATAACAGCTCTTTGTGTTCCCAAGTGCCTGACACAATTAATAGGTGCTCCTTAAGTTTTGTGAACAGGTGAGGAAGATGATAACATAGAAGAACACAGGAGGCTGAAAGAATTCTCTATGACCTGTAGTCAGATGGTCAACAGTTGTTAGCAGTTATGTACCTTTTATACTTTGGGAGATTTTATTTAAATCCAGATTGTTGTGCCTAGATAGCAGAATATTTTACATCTGTCTGCATTCTGATGTGGCATCTTGTTTGTTAGCAAAGCACTGTTTTATGCAAAGAGAAATCAAACTTGTCAAAATTATAAAATCATTTTCCAATTCATTATGTAAATTAATTTGTGAGGTGTAGAACTGTCATATATTTGGAATTAGAACTGAATATTAATTCAGTTTGGTCCCTCCTTAAGTTTAAACACCGTGGGGAAGCTGGGATGGCTCAGCGGGTTGAGCGCTCGCTTTGCAGCCCCAGAGACCGGGGATCGAATCCCGGCTCTGGCCTGTGCGGACCCATATGCTGAACTGGGGTGTGCCCCAGTTCAGTTCTTACTGGGGACTATGCGGGAGCCCCTGGCCCAGTTCCTGCCCTGTGCAGCCCCATGCCCACCTGTGGAGTGAAACTATATGAAAAACTAATGCCAACTATGGAGACTGCTCTGGGCCCTCCCCCTTCTCTCTGTCTCTATCTATCTCTCTGTCTGTCAAAAAACAATAAAAATAAATCTTAAAAAAAAAAAAAAATTTAAACAACGTTTACTTCTGGAATTCAGATGGTGGGAGTTGTAGGGGTCCATGGGGAACGCTCCAGGAATAGGTTCACGTGAGTGAGTGGGGACTGTCTGGAGAAGCTCTCATTCTAAGGGTCTCTGGTGCCCAAGCTCATCTAATAACAGAATTTGGGTTGCAGAGGGAAAGGATGGTTGTATGTATAGCAGGATATCTGGCATCCAAATTTGCTCCCCACCAGCATCCTAAAACATTTCTAAGTCTCAAGATTTCAAAGATATTTCAAAGGCATCTGAGATTAAAAACTGAATGGCCTGTTTCACTAAAATGTCTGTAGGATCCCTTGTCCTAGGCAACCAACTGGTGGCACTAGAGAAAAGACAGTGGTCCCATCTGCCATGTGGAGGGGCCTGAAGCATGCCAGCCATGGCGCATGGAGGTCACTCCATCCAACAGCTGTGTGCCTGAGCCTAGGAGTGAGGCAAAACCCTTCTTTTTGCCCAACTCCTGCTAATGTTAGAGCAATGCAGTAAGCACAAGACTCCAGGGGATCAGGATGTAGGATTCATTCTGTAAACAGGTGATTATGGCAAACTTTTGTCTTTTTAATATAGCTATTTCATAAGTAAAGTTCTGAGACTGTTACTCACTTAGCACATAAATGCAGTCCAGGGGTGCCATCCTCCTGAAAATAAAATGTATGCTGTAATCTGGATGTATAAGGACATCGGACATGGTAAAAAGGTCCAAAACACACAGTAATATTGAAAGAAAATGCAGAGTTTATGTTGAATAATCAATAAATGAAATATAAAATAGAGAAGATGGGGAGGGGATTCCAACTTATAGGCCTCTAACAGAGAAAAAGTTTATCAGATGAGACATATTAAAGCTCCTTTGTTACCCATAAAGGACCTTAAATAAGCAAGGCATTTAAAAAGATGAGGCCTGTTTAATAACACAATCTTTGTGATTTTTATCCATATTTCTAAGAAATCATGATGTCACTTCACAAATGTCTGCCTGATAGAATAATTTAGTCAGCAAAGCCCCAAGGCAACAGCCTCAAACCAGGAGAGAGAGTCACATGGAAGTAAAGTGGCTTTGTGGCAAGTGACTCTGTCCCTGTGGGCGGACTCTGGCCAAGGTGTAAGCCACCACTTGACTCAGCTTCTCCTGAATTCTATGTGATTTTTGGAAGATCCTCCCACTTCTATCCCACTCTCCCTGCCCCATATTAGACACTTTCCCTAAGAATTAGATACCAATAACTTGAAATAAAAATAATGATTATAACCCCACTTCTGCTATTGATGCTCATACTATATATAAGTTTCTTCTCCAGGCATTATAAGCATCAGCCAAGTGTTTGGGGTTACCAAATCTAAGTAATAGATGACCCAGGAAATGTCCTATAAAGCAGGTGTCGTAGGGTCACTCACTGGCAGGATAACCTCTCCAGACTTGTTTCCTGTTCAACCTACAGCACCATTTCTGGACTTCAGCTGCCGGCTGATAATTAGGTCTATTGGAGAGCAAGGGTTTCCTGATGGGAGGCAGACAACATGTTGTCTGGCAGCTGTGCTTCCGCTAATGGCTGGAAACCTGGCTTTTAACCCTGTGCTCGCTACCCAGCCCACCCAACTCAGGCAGTCTAGTGAACTCAGTTCTCCTCACATTGAAGGCAGCTCTCAGGAGAGGTTCCTATCCACCACGGCAATTCTGAATAAAGAGAAAAAGTCTTTGAACATTCATCACTGTAGAGAGTGCTCTTGCTGGAGGTGGGGATTTCCTGAAACGTGACAAATTTGGGTCAGACATATCATAGACATCTTCAAAAATAAGACGAGTCCTTGTGCACTGGGGACTGGGTTAGCCAAAAAGGAACATGTGGTAGGAAATGGTTGTGTGCCAACAATATTCACCTCAAGGGCGGCTGAGGGGCACCCTTGGTGCCATCTCTGTTTACTGGCTCCTTAACCAGGTACTTAAGAATTAGCATGAAAGACACCATTTAAAAGGAAAAAGAAAAAACATTTTCTTCCAAATGGATAGTCTCATTTTAACATCATGCATTACGTTCAACTTTTCCCCTCTAGTTAGAAATGCCACCTTTATTTCATACTAAATTCCTATCTATTCTCCAGGCTGTTTCTGAACTCTCTAAAATAAATATGGATCCATGAACTGATAGCCCTGAAAATGGATCTTAATTTTCAGAAGTTCTTCGGAAGAACTGCTGTCTCATCTTTCCTTTGAACTATTATGTGGATACCCCTGTGCCTTCTGTTGCATATGTATAAGAGACTGATTATATCACCTGAATTCTGTTGTTGTTCCAAATACGTATTCTTTTTCTGGCCACTTTTTCAATTTCAGGAAGTGAGAAGGGAGAAATGAAGGAGAGAGAATAGATCCTATTCAATATTAATTTATTGGTCTGTGTGGGGAGAAAAAAAAAAAGATCAATAGCCTTGCCGTATTCTGCCTTTGCCTCCTGGAGAATCAATAGCACAGACATTCTAAAAACATGGAAGAGAAGAATTTGAGCTGTGAGAACTAAAAACAACTTTACTGGCCAGTTCTGCTAAGGCAAGGAAGCTATGTTGACTTATTACTCAGTTAAAGCATCATAATTGGGTACCAACAGTTTTTTTACAAGATTAATTTTATTGTTTGAGAGAAGGTGAGAGAGAAAGGAGAGGGTCCAGAGCAGTCTCCATAGTTGCACATCAGTAGTTGTGACATGACATGGTTTCATTCCACACAGGTACATGTGAGGCTGCACAAGGTGAGAACCGAACAAGGGGCCTCTGGCATGGGAGGTGAGAATCTTTGCCTCTGAGAGGCAAGAACGTGCACCGCAGAGCCATCCCAGCAGTTACCTGTTGACTTGCAGTTCAGCATATAGGGTTGCATGGGCCAAGTCCGGGGCCAGCAATCAAACCCCGGACCTTGCGATTGTGAGGTAAGCGTTCAACTGCTGAGCTATCCCAGCATCCCCGGTACCAACATTTTAACAGTGACTATAAACACGTCTTTGTCACACCTAATCTGTAATGTAGGTTAGAAATAGCTCTGTGAAGTAGCTGAGAGTATTTGTTCAATCTACAGGTTTTCAGAAAGCCTCACACCTATACTGCCTGGATGGAATGTACACACACTATATAAGACTCTCCCATCTGTTTTTACTGAGTCATTTTTATAATCTTGGCTCAGGGCTTTCTTTCTCTGTGTCTATTTCTTATTTAATGGAAAACTGATTCTTCAACTTCCACATTTTTCTATCAAACCTACCAGCAGCTTTTCTATCAAAGTTCACTTCTTACTCAAAAGATATTTCTTTTTTTTTTTTAAGATTTATTTTTATTGTTTTTGACAGAGAGAGAGACAGAGAGAAGGGAGAGGGCCCAGAGCAGCCTCCATGGTTGTACATTATTGGTTTTTCCACATAGTTTCATTCCACAGGTGGGCACGGGGCTGCACAGGGCAGGAACTGGGCCAGGGTCTCACCCTGGTGAGAACTGAACTGGGAGCACTCCCCAGTTCAGCATATGGGTCCACACAGGCCGGGGCCAGGATTCAATCCTCAGTCCCCAGGGCTGCAAAGTGAGTACCTAACCCACTGAGCCATCCCGGCTTCCCCTCAAAAGATATTTCTTATTCAAATGGGAATGATCCAGCAACGCTGGATTTCATCCTTTAAAGAATTCTATTTCATCTCCTTTGAGAGAGGACCTTCAGCCCCACTTACTGTTACTCAGATCTGCTAAAGATGCCGCAGTGTTGCCTTGGGTTCTATATTATCAGTCATAATGCAGATGACCTCCCCCCTTTTTTGAGGTTACTAGAATGCCTTCATTTGAATTGCTCTTTGTTCATGAATGTACAAGGACACTTGTCATTTTACTGATGGTAAAATTAGAACCTAGAGAATTAAATAACTTACTATTAGTAGCAGGCAGGGCAGAGTAGAACTCGAGGTTCTTGACTCCAAATTCCCAAGCAGGTCTTAATAAAATCAGAACTACAAAACTACTAACTGAATTTCCTGAAAGTATTTTCTTAGAAGCATTTTTCCAGAATCTAATTTTAGAGTTCAAGTGTTAGCAGCACTGTCATGTTTCAACTGGTTTACAACATACTTTTGCTGCAATAAAGAGGGTCTTTACAGGGAGGGTCTTTGATGTGCTTTAGTCATCTAACAATACTCCAAGAAAATGTATATATGACTACATGGCCACAGTGAAGATGCACATTTAACATACACAATTACCTTTGATGAAAAAGAATAGGAGTTAGAATTATCATACAATCCAGCAATTTCATTTTTAGGTATAGGAGCCAAGCCAAAAGAATTGACAGTGGGGACTCAGACTGATATTTATAACATTGATGTTCACAGCAGTGTTATTCATAATAGTCAAAAGGTGGAAACAACTGAAGTGTCCATAGACAACTGATTGGATAAACAAAGTGTGGTGTATATACACCGTAGAATATTATTCAGCCTTAAAGGGAAGTTCTGACACGCGTTCCAACATGTATGAACCTTGAGGACATTATGCTAAATGAAACAAGCCAGTCATACTTCCACTTATATGAGGCCCCAGAGTAGTCAAATGCAGAGACAGAAAGTAGAAGTGTGGGTGCCAAGGGCTGGGGAGGGGGTAGTGGGGAGTTGGTGTCTTATGGGGACAGAGATTAAGGTGTGGGTGATGAAACAGTCCTGAGATGGACAGTGATGATGCTTACATAACAGTGTGAATGTATTTAATGTCATAGAATTCTATACTTAAAATGGTTACAGTGGTAAATTTTATGTTACGTGTATTTTATTACACACGTATACACACTCACAGACAAGTACACACAGAATAGGAGAAACAGAACTATTAACCCTGATCTGGAGGGAGGAGGATGGGGAAGACTTCTTAGAGGAGGTGGCTTTGTCTTGAAAGATGAGGAGAGGTTTGTTAGGCAGACAGAAGAAAAAGGTGTTCTGGGCTGAGGGAATAAAGTCAGGAACTAAGAAATCAATTATAACATCCATTTAAGGAACAGCAAATAATCCAGGTGAATGGATATTTGCAGGTGACTGGGTGCTTAAGAGATTAACCCACAAAGGCAGAGGAGGCAGGTCTTGAAGGCTCTTGAGTGTCACACAAGAAGTTTGGACTTTATTCTGCAGCTAAAGGGAAGCCACCAGTGTCCTTTAAGCTTAGGGACATAACCAAGGTTGTATTTTAGAAAGATAATATTTGGTGGTTGTGTGAGGAATAGATTGAGATTAGAGGCAGGGACACTGGTGAGAAGACTTGTGTAATAGCCCAAGAAAGAGACAATGAGGGCCCATACTCAGAATATGGGAATGCAGAGGGTCGTGGGAGGGTGTGGGAACCAATACGAGGTGGGATGTGAGAAGGCCCACAGAGTGGAGGACAGCTCCCAGCCAACTGGCTTGGCTCCTAGTTGGATGGACTCGTCTTTTCATCCACTTCCGATCTCCCCCAGCCAGGCTGACTCACCCACCTGCTCTCCAGGCCTTCTGGTTCAGAATAATCTCACAAGACCCCTCTCAACCTTGACCATACGTGGGCTTGTTCTTTACTCCCAACCTCTAAACTCCTGACTTCCACGCTATCCTCACCCACCTCCCAATCTGGCAGGTATTCTGGCTCCTCCTAGCTTTCCCTTGAATGTCATCCACAGTTTTTTCCCTTCCCCTGCAACTCTCACTATGGAACTTTTTATTGATTCCTTCATAATTCCCCACTCCACTCTTTGGTGATCCCCTCCTCCTGCTGGACCAGTCTCTAGTCTGTAAGATGGGGCAGGCGGGTAGGAGGGACTCAAATATCCTTAGCACAGGTCAGGAATAGAACAGAGACTGAAGAGACAGAGAGCCAGAATGAGAGGTGAGAGGGAGAATGAGTGCATTCTGGATGTGCTGGGCATGGGACATCTTGTCCAATGAAATCCCACAGGAGCCCATCTGCACCCACTTACTAAGTGAGGCCTTGTAACCGTGACCTGCCCCAAACATACTCAGTTCCCTGGGATCCATGGATCAGAGATGGAAACTCCAATGAAGGACTTGGACTCACCCTACACCAGAGGAGTATCTTCACTCTCTTTCCTTTCTGCACAGGATTTGGCCACTCTGAGCAGGCAATCTGTGAGAGCCAATTCCGGAGAGCACAGGGGCTGCCAGGAACCCATCTGCTCATCACCTTCCTCCGTCGTTCTAAAGCTTTCAGACTGCACACAACCTGCCCACCAAACCTGCTGTGCTCCTGGCAGGCACTGGGAAGTCTCAGAAACACTTTAACCTACATGCACATTGATTACCTGCTTCAGATGAGAGAGGAACTCTTGGCTTTGGTAGTCATTCTGTAGGCATCTTCACTGTATGGTAATTAGCAGCCATCTACTTGGTTAGCTGTTGGGAAACTGGTCTCCGTGCTGTTAAGCAAGCTGGGTTGCCTGTTTGCAGTTAACTCCTGGCTTCTGTTCAGCTAACTTAAGGTAGGATCATTCTCCTGGCATTACAGAACCTGCACATGAGTCAAACAGCCAAGGCAACTCCTGCTGCCCTCTGATGTCACCGGAGGAAGATGCAGAAGCAGATAGCAAAGGCAGTATCTTCATGCACCATTAAGAACCTCAGGAACAACTGCCCCACAGAAGAATAGATGAGCTGCTGAACGAGGCAACACACCAAACATTCGGGCAAGACAGCCACTCTTATCAAAGCCCAAACGGCATTGGGAATGGCTCCTTAGAAGCCCTATGCAGCTTTTTCATTTGGTGATGGGACTAGGAAGTCTCTGTGTTGCCAGGAAAGTGAATGGCCTTGTCTCCCTCTGGCTCTTTGGCGGGTGGCCATGCCTGGATCACATGGGGAATTTGGCAAATCAAGTCCAATGCCTTTGCAGTGTAGCTGCAGCAAAGATTTCCAGTCAGTGAATTTGTGGTGGCTTCTATGAGTCATAGAGCCCTGACTCTTCTGCAGAGCGGGAGGGCCTACGTTGGTCCCGTGAGATCATCAGTACTCTTGGCTTGAGAATTATGCAGTCCTTGGAGAACGCAAAATGGAACTAAACACCAGAGTGTGAGTCCTGAGCCTAGCCATTGCCACCAACCATCTGGCAGTAAACTTTCACCAAACTCATCGTGTAGTTTTTTTGTCCTTCCTTTGTGCTGACCTCTGCCTCTCCTTTTTTTAATGCTATTTTTTAAATTATTTTTATTACATACTATCATCTCTTGAATCCCATGCCTATCATAGATTCCTGAATTAATATTTTTATTAATAAATTCATGTGCATATACATTCACATACAAAAATAATAGATTACTACTTAAAAAAAACTTTTTTATTGAAGTGAAATTGACATAATATAAAATTAACTATTGTAAAGTGAACAATATAATGACATCTAGTAGATTCCAAATGTTGTACAACCACCACCTCCATCTAATTCCAAAACATTTTCAATTGAGCATTTAAACCAGATCCTGGGCTAGCACTTTACAAACAAAATTGCATTTAATTCTCACAACAATTTCACAAAAATTCCAGGTAAGTATTTTTATTCCCATTTTACAGATAAGGAATCTGAGACTTGCCCAATGTCACTTGCTTCTAAATGGTGGCACCAGCGCTTGAATCCAGGCCTGTTTAACTTCCAATTCCGTATTCCTAACTACTAATTAGACTGAGGTTTGTGTGTGGGATACATTCATGTATATATAGATGTACAATAAGCATTTGTTGAATGGCTACTATGTATTGTATGCATTTGTTTAAAACTTTCAGGGTTATTGCTGTACTTAGAAACTGACTAATCATGTTACATTCTGGATGCAGATTATAGCTAAAGAATTCATATTATGACATCATGGTGGGACTCAAAACAATAGCTACTAAAGTGGATGCTTACCAGTGATATTACACATTACTACAGTTCTCAATTTCCATGCCTGGCTGAACACTAAAGCACATGGCAGAGTCTTTATAATTAGTACTGAAACTAACAATTGTAAGTGTATTCAAATATATTGTGTGCCATGTGTGTATTAGGCCCTCAATAAATATTTTTTCAATTAATTGTGATTGCAAGCACTGCTCTCATTGCCTATCCCTGTCTGGGCATGTCTGTGACTCCCCAGCACATTCAGGGAAATGGTGGAGGCTTAACTGTATTTATTATCCTCCTATCAGCTCTGGGCTAACTCAGTGACACACCCAAAAGAGATGTCAGGGTCATGAGGACTGAAAGAAAGTTCTTTATCTTTCCAATCTGAAAATTATCTGACTACTATAGATAATAAAGTCACTGTCAGTGTACCTACTGCTAGCAGGAAAAATCCTCCTTACTTTGAAAGGTTTGTTAATTCTATTTCACATTAACACACATAAAAACCCCAAAGCATTTTGACTGCCTGTGTAGTGTTAGCTGCTTTATCATGACACCTCATGCCTCTTTTGATTCTACCACTATCTGACCACCTACCACAAAATGATATACTGAATGAACATGTTCCTCCTGATAGGCAATATATCTTGGCCCAATTATAAACTCAAGAGACACTTGTTAATGACGAGGATGCAGATGATTCATTTGGAAGACCTTTACGGGTTGTTATTACCATTCACTTAAGGATTCTTCTGATCACAGCATTGATATCAAGTGGCTTGAAAAATGAATGCACATTCCAAATGGCTGACAGACACCCTCAGAGCATCTATTAGAGGGCCTGCTTTTGCCAGATAAACAGATTAGTTAGGGCAACACAGGCAGTAATACTTCCAACTCAGAAGTCTGTGCAGTTCTGTGATTACTTGCGTGTTACTATTGGTATCCTGCACAGAGTGGGACTCAGGTTGTATAAAAGAGTCAACTTCTTAAAGGTATAGTCACTTTCATTTACTCAGAACTTATATCCTGCTTAGTTCTGAAAGAGCACCTGGTAGTTTTCATACGTAAACATATTTTTACAATTAGGGTAATTTGAGATTGAAAATTTAATAGGGACTCTGTAAGTGGGTGAATATAACCAATTACCTGACACCTGGTTATTATAGTTGAGCTCTGAATTTTGGCTACATTCCTGATAACCAAAGCAAAAAAGGGGAATAAAATGTATACTATCAAGCCTGTATCTTGATTAAGTCAGACCAAAAAAAAAAAAAATATTTTTATCGGTTACCTAATAATTGGAATTAAATTAATTGCTATTAAATTCAAGGAGTAATAAACCATTTGTCCCATGAAGAGTTATTGTATTCTTTAAAAAATATCGGGGAAGCTGGGATGGCTCAGTGAGCCACCGGTAAGTGCTCACTTTGCAGCCCTGGGGACCGAGGATCAAATCCCGGCCCCGGCCCACGTGGACCCATATGCTGAACTGGGGAGTGCCCCCAGTTCGGTTCTCACCGGGGCAAGACCCCAGCCCAGTTCCTGCCCTGTGCAGCCCCGCACCCACCTGTGGAATGAAACTATGTGAAAAAACCAATGATGTGCAACTATGGAGACTGTTCTGGGCCCTCCCCCTTCTCTCTATCTCTATCTCTGTCTCTGTATCTCTATCTCTCTCTCTGTCAAAAACAATAAAAAAAAAGGGCTATAAAAATGTCAATAAAGAAACATGAGACATTAACTATTTACCTTATTTATGGGTGGCCAGCTATTATTATTAAAGATGACAGAATGGCATGCTAAAAATATGTCAGAAGTAATGGGAAGGGATGTACTATAGAGAAAACTTCAAGTTACAGTTGCTTTCCTTCAGAAGCCTTTAATATGTGTTCATGTGAAAGAATGTAGCCAATGTGAAAGAGTTAAGGGATCAGTTGGCCAGGAAAGACAGAAGGTTTATTACACTGCTGGGTGGCATGCTAGTACTACTTTACACAGAGGATTGAAAACTCAATTAACCTCCTTTCTAAGGAAGCCTGTTTCTTGATTCTTGGAACTAGTGTTCCTCATCCCAACCCACCCATCCACTAGAATCCTTTCTTGTTATATAAAAAGAGGGACTTCTTTGGCAATTTCTCAAAAAGTTAAATATAAAATTACCACATGATCCAGTAATTCTACTTCTGAGTATACAACCCAAAGCATTGAAATCAGGGACTCAGACAGATATTTGTACACACATGTTCATATCAGCATTATTCACAGTAGCCAAAAGTTGGAAACAAATCAAGTGTCCATCAGTAGAATGGACAGATAAACAAAGTGTGGTATATCCATACAATGGAATGTTATTTATTTAAAAAGAGCAAATTCTGCTGAACTTTGAAGACAGTATGTCAAGTGAAATAAACCAGACACAGAAGACACAGAAATAAGCTACAATTTCTACAGACTTTGAACAGATACATAATAGTAACTCATATGAGGCACTAGAATAAGCAAATTCATAGAGACAGGAAGTGAAATGGTGGTTTCTAGGGTCTGGAGGGTGGCGGGGAAGGGAGGAATGGGGGCTGGGCTTTAATGGGAACAGAGTTTCTGTTTGGGATAAGGAAAACATTCTGGAGATGGATGGTGGTGATAATCTCATGACATTGTGAATGTGCTTAATGTCATTGAACTATACATTGAAATTATTAAATTAACAAAGAGGGATGTTTGTTACTCAGTGTTCAGGATGAGAACTGACTGTGACACTGTGTCAGCTGTGCTCTAGTTCATCAGGGCCCTGGAATTTTCAGCTCCTGAGACACAAGGTTCATCCTGGTCTCTACATTGCACTGCTCTCCAAAGAACTATCCACAGCTCTTTCTTTGCATCTTGGCCCACCCATCATGCCCCTGTGCTCTGATGTGGGCCACTCATGCTGTTATTCCATCTACCTGTCACTGCTAACGCCTCACACTGACAAACACAGCTCCTGTCTCAACACATGCCCTCCCCCACTCTAGCCCCACCCCATTAGAGCTGGTAGGGGAGCTGCTTAGCCACTCAGCGTGCTTTCCTGCCCCTTTTACTTCTTCCTTCTTTCAGACCTAAAACATTTAATCCTGTGTGTCCCATCACATGCTCGGTGGAGTGCATTGCTGAAGAAACAACAGAAGTAAAGGATTACAATACAGTATGTTTTATAATATGGGTAATGAATGTACAAAGATTGTGATTCCCTGTTAAAATGGGATCCAGAGAAGGCCAAAGGAGCTATTTATAAATTTTGTGTGTGTGAAATATTACAGGTGCTCCTCCACTTACAATGGGGTTATGATGATCCAATAAACTCATCATAAAGCTGAAAATATTTTAAGTTAAAAATTCATTTTAGGGGAAAGCTGGGACGGCTCAGCGGGTTGAGCGCTCGCTTTGAGGCCATGAGGACCGAGGATCGAATCCCGGCTCCGGCCCAGGCAGGACCCACGTGCTGAACTGGGGAGTTCCCACAGTTCGGTTCTCTAGCTGTCTCTGTCTCTGTCTCTCTCTCTATCTGTCAAAAGTAAAATAGAAATAAATATGCACTGAAGACAAAAAGATAATTTCCCTCTATAAATGTGAAAAGATAAAAAAAAAAAAATTCATTTTATATACCTAACATACCAAACTCATAGCTTAGCCAAGCCCACCATAAATGTCCTCAGAACAGTGTCCAAAAAACGTTGACACCCCAGCACACCATAGAGTATCAGTTGTTTATCCTCTTCATCACATGGCTGTAGGGGAACTGAGGCTCTCCTGTCTTGCTGAGCAGCATCACAAGAGAGTATTGTATGCATATCACTAGCCCTGGAAAAGTCAGAATTCAAAATATGATTTTCTGTCAATGTGTATTGCTTTCACACCATCATAAAATTGAAAAATTGTGAGTGGAAGCATTATAAGTTAGGGACCGTCTATACATGTAAATACAATAATAGCTCATATTCACTGAGCACTATTCCAATTACTTTACATAAATAAATACATTTGAGCCTCAGAGTAATCCTAAGAGATAGATACTGTGATTATCCTTGTTTTTTTGTTTGTTTGTTTGTTTGTTTGTTTTTATCAAAGGATTAGAGTCCACTTGCCTATAAGAAACCATAAAAAGTGACACAGAAACTTTAAAACAGAACAAAATATAAATTTGGAAATAATTTCTAAAAGAATAATCAAAGTTTGAAATTCAGATTTCTTTTACAACTTGTATTTTTCTTTTATTTTGGTAAAATAACATGCAAGCTCCCTCATTAATGTTTTGTTTTGTTTTGTTTTGTTTTTGACATTCAGACTTGCTTTATTTCTTTTTTTCTTTTTTATATTTCATGCCCCCTCCCCATGCCCCCCTCAGCCCTCCCCCCTCACCTCCTCACCCCATCCCCCAAGCAACCACCAAACCACTGACTATGTCCATAAGTTTTTGTTTCTTTGTTACTTTCAGTTCTATATTCTACCTATAAGTGAGGTCATATATTTCTTGATTCTTTCAATCTGACTTATTTTGCTTAATGTTTTCAAGATTCGTCCATGTTGTCACAAATTGCTGTATTTCATCTTTTCTTATTGCTGAGTAGTATTCCATTGTGTAAATGTACCACAACTTCTTTATCCAGTCATCTATCAGAGGACACTTTGGTTGTTTCCATGACTTGGCCACTGTAAACTGTGCTGCACTGAACATTGGGGTACATTTATCTGAGAGTTAAGGTTTTCAGGGTTTTTGGGTAGATACCCAGAAGAGGGATTGCTGGGTCATATGTCAATTCCATTCCTAATTTTTTGAAGAATCTCCATACAGCCTTCCATAGTGGTTGCACCAATTTACATTCCCACCAGCAGTGTATGAGGGTTCCCTTTTGTCCACAGCCTCTCCAGCACTTGTTACTCCGTGTCTTGTTGGTTATAGCCATTCTAACAGGCGTGAGGTGGTATCCTTGTTTTTGAAATGAGGACATTGAGGCACAGAGAGATTAAGTAACCCCTTGGTAAGATAGCTGGAGAGAATGTTTGAGCCTCCCTCATCACCACTACATTATACTCTCTCCTCTATTAGCCAGAAGGTAATATATTGAATGTTTTGTTCTTGCCAGAAAGTACAATCAAATCATAAATTCGCCATAATTTCTACAGTCTTTGAGCAGATATAACAGTATGGCTGTGCTATATGCAATGTGGAATCCTGGACTGGATTCTAGAACAGAAAAAGGACATCAGTGTCTAACATTTGGTTGTACCAAGGTTAATTTCTTAGTTTTGATAAGTTCACCGTAGGTATGTAAGATGTTAGCATTAGGGGAAACTGAGTAAGGGGTATGGGAACTCTCTGTATATCTCTGTGATTTTTCCATAAATACAAAGTTATTATAAATAGCAACAACAATACTATAGACATGAAACCTCATTAATATTTTTCTCTGTAGCCCCTCCCCAGAAGTAATCCTCTGAACTGTGGTGCTTATCATTCAAAGAGCCTAACACAAATATCAGTACACTAAAGTGTTGGCCAAGAGCAACATCCTTTTAAAAAGAGGATTTCTTAAGGCCTTTGGACTTTAGGGAGAGGTCAGGAGAGAGTCTTCCTATCTCCTTCAGGTGACAGCATTGCTGGGAACCCCTCCCCTCTGTCAACCCACTGTTGTCCTCCTCAGCCACTCAGTCTAGCTCACAGGTGTGGCCCCACCACTGCCTTCATCAAAGGTCATTAACGCTATAGGCCTTTGCCACTCCCTTCCTGCAGCCCCTCTCTCAACTTTTTCCTCTACAAGTGCACCAATTTCTCTGAGCTTGAGGGCAAATGAAGATCTCTGAAAAAGCCAGACTGTTACAGTTCAGAAAAGAGCCGGAGACTCCTCCATTTTAGTAGGAGAGACAAAATTAGTGCCATGTGGCATGTTCTATGTGGCAGAATTCTCACCTAAAGCCCAAGAAGGCTCTCTATTTACTCAGCACTCAAACTGTGCACCTAGACCACCCCACCCTCAGGACCCTGCACTGGGGAAGTTCCAGTCCCAAGCTCTGAGGGCTCCTTGCATTGCTGCAGAGGTATTTTCCTTCTTTCTAAAGGTCATAGAAGGACAACAGCTCCTGTTTATTTAAAAATGCCCCCTCCCCCAGTGTCTATTTATGAAAAGGTACAGGTGAAGATAGACATTCACAGAAGCTCTCTAAGAGAAGGCTTGGAAAGCAGCCAGGGAGGGTCAAGGGAAGGCCTGGGGCCTGGTTAAGTCTCTGTAAGGCTGCGTAGAAAGAGTTGAGCATTTAGAAGTGCCAGGTCAAAGTCTCTGGGAAAGCAAACAGGCTTATCAATCGTCCTTTGACCTGCAGATGCGGTGCTATTGTCAGAAAAAACAGACCCTCCAGTTTTGGGATTCCTGAAGTCAATCAGAAGAGCCCGCTTCCAGAGTAATGGTTTCCTAAATTCCCTTGTGCCACGCACCCAGTGCTAGATTCAGAGGTAGAAAGTCTGCAGTTAAGAATTGGTTGTTTGTGGTTTTTTCTAAAATTAACACACAAAGAGAATATCCACCAGAGTGGAGAAAGGAAAGGGGAAGGAGCGGAGTTCAGTGTAAGCTCCTCTGTTACTTCAGGTTTTAAGGGCTGACAACACTAACCTGTAAGACAAGGCCACTTGTGTTAGTGCTTAAGTAAATGTCTGAGGTGATGTGTTCTTGTTTTCTCTACTAATTCATCTAATTTCTTTTGAAATTTCTATGAAGTGTACTGGATTATGAAATTTGTTTCATCATACAGACATGTGGAATCACAACTGCAATTTAAATCACAAATGTTTTAAAGGAGGATTATTATGGATCCTATAGTGAAATATGATTTCATAATACATAAAGCTAAGTCATGCAGTTTTACTTTTTTGAAAACAACAATAACAGCCTCACAGTTTAATGAACAATCACAACCATCATTGTTATGTTTTCAAAGTATAACAGAAAAGTTTCTCACTTTGGGTGTTAGCTGTGTGGTACAAAGAGCTGTGGCTGTGGGCTGCAAGCCAGAAAGCCCGAGCTCCACCCTAATTTTGCTGTAAATAGCTGACAGTGGGCTTCAATTCTCCCATCTGTGAATGAGAAGTGAAACTCCTACATATGATCGCTAAGAGGCTATAATCTATGTTATTTACAAAGCTGGAGAGGAAAATGGCCATATGCAAATAAAAAATTCACATGAAAGTATAGATAGATGATGATATAGATTATAGATATAGATACAGAGATACAGATATAGGTACATTTTACATATACAGAATTATGATTCATACTGTTAAATGAGAACTGTTGCTATTGCAGATTACTAGCAAAAGGAATTCTCTCCAGAGATGATAAATATTGAAATTGGGTGAATATTTATAGAACATTTACCTTCTGAATTAGAAAGATCTATGTATGGTATTCTTAATGATTTTCAGAAAAGGAGTTTAAACACCTTCCCCAGCTAATTGTCTCCATTTCTACAGAGCATAATTCTTTTCAATTCCTGAGCAAGCTATTTCTTTCATTTAATCCACTGCTACCCTTGCTCTCAATCCCATGCAGTGGAGACAAAAAGGCAAGGGTTTAGATATGAACCTGTCCTGACATTGCCACCTGCTAGCTTTTTTGAATGGGGGCCAGTGAATTATCCTCTGTGCTCCAAACCTTTGTCTATTAAGTGAGGATAATAATAATACTTAAAGCTAGAATCCATGATAAGAGCTTTATAAAATGACAAAAATGCTGATGATTATTATAAATTCTAAGGTGTCATATTTATAAAAGACAAGATATTAACATTCTAAGGTTTTAAACTATTGATTTACTACAATTCAGTGCAACCACATAGAAGAATCACACACAACATAATGTTGGGTGAAAGATGCCTGACACAACACAGTGGGTACTGTATGATTCTGCAAAAGGGCATCCAGGCAGCAGGAGTGTTTATTTCTTGATCTATGTGTGGTTTACATGGTTGTGTTCAGTTGTGATCTCATCAAGCTGTGAGCACTGATTCTGTGCCATTTTCTTGTGTATGAGATACTTCAATGAAAAATTAAAATTTCTAATTTAGTAAAAGTAGACACCATATATAAAAAACAACAGCAACAACAAAACATCTCCAAATTTCCCATCTCCCAGAGATAGCCACTCTCAATATTTGGATAAAGACCCTTCTAGAATTTTTTCTTTATATGTAAACACATATTTTACAAAAACAGAATCACTATATTTTTTGGTAACCAGTTTTTTCACCGGGCAGTTACATGTCATGAAGCGCAGGGTCCTAGGAGAGGCAACAAGCAGGGGTTAAAGTTCTGACTCTGGGATAGAGTAAATGTGGGGATGCCTTCCAACTCAGAACCTCAGTTACCTCAGCTATAAAATGGGCTAAATCATATTTCCTAAAGCAGCGGTCCCCAAATGGTGGGAAAGCGAGCAAAGCTTCATCTGTATTTATAGTCGCTCCCCATAGCTCACATTACCATCTGAGTTCTACCTCCTCTCAGATGGATGATGGCATTAGATTCTTATAGGAGTATGAACCCTATTGTGAACTGTGCATGTGAGGGATCTAGGTTGTGTGCTCCTGATGATGTGAGGTGGAGCTGAGGCGGTGATGCTAGCACTGGGGAGCAGCTGCAAATACAGATGAACATCAGCAGAGAGGTTTCACTGCACAGAGACCATGATACACCAATTGCTTACAGACTCATATCAAAACTCTGTGAGTGGTGACAATTAAGCTGCATCTGTCACTTGAATCATTCTGAAGTCATTCCCTTCTCCACAGCTCCCCTCCCCCTCTCCAACCTCCTCTCCCCACCCCTGGACCTTTGGAAAGATTGTCTTCTACAAAACTCATCCCTGGTGCCAAAAAATTGGGGGACTGCTGTCCTGAAGAGCAGATTTACATACCTTAATGCTAATGCCAACCACTTCTGACTGTTCTCCCTTCTCCTTCCCAAACTCCTTTCCAATCTTGTCCCCACCCAGCAGCCTAACTGTCCCCTATGAATGTAAATCACATCCCACCACTCCATTGCTCCCTTCCTGAACATTTTGTCAGATGTGGTACATAAAACAAAATCTGCCTTCTTGATGTCTCTGACCCGAGCCCACGGCTCTGCATTTGCCTGCCTCCCTAGCAAATGTTGCCAGGCCTCGCTTTCCCTTGTCCTCCTCCCGGAAGCTGTATGGCCCAGTCCCCCAGGCCTGCTTGCTGGACTGCTCCACCTCCACTCCTTCCTGTCCTTGCCAACATTAGCTTTAAAACCACATCCTTAAAGAGACCTTTTGTGCCCTACCTGCTATTTTCTCTCACAGCATCCTGTTTAGTCCCTTTACAGTTCTCATTACCACATGTAATTACATATTTCTTTGCTGACTTTGGTATTTTCTGCCTTCCCACCTCCTGGTAAGCTCAATGAGAACAGACTTTTGGTTCATTGCTATATCCTCAGGTTGACTTCCTTAGTAGATAGATGTTCAATTAACACTGGTTGAAAGAGTGAGTACCATTTCACTTTTGCATAGTGCTGTGAGATGGCAAGTTAGCTGTCCAGCCTTTGTGAGCTATCCATCTGGGAAGCCCTCTTACTGTTCTGAGCCTCCCCAGGCCATTTTTCATACCTTCCCTCCCCTACCCCTGACTTCCTGTTTTCTGTTTCAGCTGCTACTGCTCTGAAGTGAAATATTTGCTATTTTGCACTGTTTGCTTTTGGACTGTTTGAAACTCCTCCCTCTACCTTAGAAAACCATGTATTACACTAATCTAGTTTCTTCAATGGCACTCTACCTCAGGGGTGAAGGGTTTCCATAAAGATTCACTGATTCCATGTATATTCATTCAATGCCTCCCAAGTGCCAGACACAATATTAAGCACTCAGGATACAAAGATGAATAAGGACACAGCATTCCTAACTTCCAGGAGCTCACAGTCTGAAGAGGGAGGCACAGAATGTAAGAATACGCAGCCAGTGCAATGACTCAGTACACAGAAGTCTCGGAGGGGAAGGCTATCTAACCCAGTTTAAGAGAGAGGAAGATCCGTACAGGCTTCCTGGAGGACATGTCATAGGATGTGAGCCAGATAGAGGGGAGGAAGGCATTGACAAGCCTGGGCAACCACATGAGCCCAGATATGGAGCTAAAAAGTGACATGCTGTGGGTAGGGAAACAGCAGTTTAATGTAGCTAGGAAACAAACTGCAAGTCAGAACAGGCTGAAAAATAAGTCGGAGAGATGGTCTGAGGCTGACTGAGCAGAAGGGTGTTGGAAGTCATGGTTAGAAGTTTGGGTGTTTAGGTAGAAGAGGTCACTGAAAGCTTTAATTGGGGAGTGGGGAGTGGGGCAGGGAAGGTGAATCTGAGAAGGACACATTGGAGACAGGGAGACCAGGAGATATGACGAGGCTGTAACCTGGACCAGAAGTAACAGAGAGGGACAGAGTCAGGGACAGTTTCAAGAGCCTTTAAGAGGTAAAACTGGTAAGACTCAGTTACTGGTTAAGTGTGGGCAGGTTGGCTGAGAGAGAGGAGAGTCAAGAGCTTGGGTGATGCAGCTGTTATGGGTTCCATCAACAGAACAACTAACAAGGAGCTTTGGTGAGCTGGAGAGAGAAAGGTGTGACTCCTAGGATGTAACGTACAGCATGGTGGCTACAGTTAATAATACTGTAGGGCAGGGCTGGGCAAGACGTTGATGATGGTCTACCAGTAGACCACCAAGGGTGATCACCTGAATAATAAAATAAGTAGGCAGTGGATTGTGGCACTAGGAGAAGTAAACTTTGCTCTGAAAATGCCCTCCCAGGCCTGCTGTAGTGTATGTTTGGAAGTTTCTAAGTGAGTAGATCTTAAAAGTTATCACAAGAAAATAAATCTGTAATTACATGTGGTGATGAATGTAAACTAGACTTACTGTGGTGATCATTTTGCAATATACATAAATATCAGATCATTATATTCTACATTTGAAACGGATATAATGTTATATGTCAATTATATCTCAATTAAAAAAAATAAACACAGAATTTCTAACTCCTCTTTGGGCAGAAAAGGAGAGTGATAGAAATTTATTTGTTTGTATTTATTTATTTATTTATTTTTGACAGAGAGAGACAGAGAGAAGGGGGAGAACACAGAGCAGTCTCCATAGTTGTAAATCATAAATTTTCAACATGGTTTTGTTCCACACAGGTGGGCGGGGGCCACCTAGGGTAGAAACTGAGCCAAGGGCCTCCTGCATGGGAGGCATGCCCCCATGAGCTGAGTGCTGAACCAGGGGCATCCCACATGGGAAATTTGCCCTGGCATGAACCAAACTGGGACTCCACCCAGTTCAGTATATGGGTTTAAACTGGCTGGGGCTGGGACCAGAACTCAATCCTCGGACCCCAAGACTGCAAAGTGAACACTTAACCTGCTGACCCATCCCAGCTTCCCCAGAAATTTAGATTTTATTTCCAGATCAGTTTCCATGTAAGGCAAAAAAGGAGAATCATTCATTTCACTCATTAGTAGAAAGCTAAAATAGCAAAACCCATCTTAAAATGTTGTGGGATGAACACATGCTTTTATAGAACGAGCACACAGAGATGTAAAATATACATATAAACACACACACATACACATATATATTGGCATACACAGATATATCTATATCTATCTATCTATCTATCTATATACACACACATACATACATACACACACACATATATATACACATAAGAAGGATGTCCAGAAAGTATCCAACCACATACCGGTAACCATTCTTGTTATATTGGCAGTGGCTGGATTTTTTCTGGACAGCCTATATATATATATATATATATGTATATATATATGTATATATATATACATATATATATATATATATACATACACACACACACACACACACATACATACACACACACACACATGATTTATCTTGATAACTGAGTTTCTTTTGGGTCTCCTTAAATATTACACTAGAGGCTAGTGCTTCATTCACCTCACCCTGGTCCCAGCCCTAAATATTAAAACCATCTTGAAGAACTACTGTATATTGTAAGACTTGAGCATTAAGGCAAAGCACCCCACACAAAGTCTCTTTGAAAAATACTCAAAATTTCACCAATTCTAATTTTTTACTTTAGGATCATTGTTTCTCTCTCTTTCCACGCACACATATAAACTCTCATACAAACACACACATTCTCCCTTTATAGTCCTTTATTAAAATGTCAACATTTCCAGTATTATGGTAACAGCTACCTTTGTGGAACGCTTATTTTCTACAATGACAGGTAATCCATGAAGCGCTCCTGCATAGGAGGTGTTTTAGGCCCCACTTTTTAATGAGCAAACTGAGGCTCGGAGAGGTTAAGAAGCAGATGCAGCTTAAAGAGCTACCTGTCACACTAATGTGACTTAACCACCTGGAGCAAGTGTAACTCTATCATATGTCAGGTCACTTAACCACTGGGAGCCTCAGACTCCTTTTGAGTAGTTCTACATAAGGATTAAACAAGATAATAGACTTGAATTACTCAGCCCAGTGCCTGGCACATAACAAGTATTCAATACATTGACAATGATGATGATAATGATGATGATGTAATTTGCCAGAAGTCAATAGCTACTAGGAGGTGATGTCATGCTACTACTGAACTTCCAGAATTCCTTCCTCTAGAGGCAGAGTCTCAACCCTAGGTAGATGGGAAGATAAAAGGTAAAGGGTATTTATTTACTGCCTTCAAATTAGGTATGACAGACTTTGAACTACCACAGATACTATTTTCAAAACGTACCATTGCCTTGACCTGGCCCACCCATGATGCTTGTCAGCAAGTGGCAGCGGGGAGGGGGGTGGGGGAGGGAGAGGAAGGCCCCCTGAGTCATCTGGAAGCAGATCTCAAGGAGGCAGCCTCCCACCTGCTGTCAGAATTCCAGTCCTACTGTCCAGCCTGCTTTGGCAAACAATGCTATTTCCATTGCTCCCCTTAAATAGCTGTTTCACAATTGCAAACTGTATAATTTATATATTTCCCCTCCGGTAACGCTCCTTTGCTTCACTGCCCCTCCCAGGAAAACTGTCCACATGCTTATCTCTCTTTCTCTCTTAGATCTAGTCCAGTTGGCTCCAGCCCCTTCCTTTCCACAAACTGCTCTCTCAAGGTCGTCAGAGACAACACATTGCCATATAAAATACAGAGGGTGCCAAAAGATGCACATACATTTCAAGAAGGGAAAAACCTAAATAGTAATACTCAATATATACAGATAACAAAGGATGAATACAAGTCACGTTTGACATCTGCAATTACAAGGGGTGCTCAAAATTGTTACCATCAGCATCCAGACACTTCTGATTATGACAAACTACTGCTTAAGCAACACTGACCGAAGTGTCCACTCGTATCACTGCGCATGCCATTTCAATGGACCATACATCTCAAACTTTCACGAGTGCATGCAGTTGGTAGGTATGTTGGAGGTTCTGATGCATACTCAAGCCTCCATTGTTGTACTTCCACAACATTCTTGAATTTCAAATACCACTTCAAAATGGAGTTGTGCTCCTCCAACAACAACCAGGCTGCTGCCATTTTCTTTCACTGGCCTGCCTGTTACATGGTGACAGTAACATTTATTTGATTAATGCCATCAGTTGAGCAAATGTCATCATGTCATACTACACATTGCTACTGTAATTCAACTCAACTTTGAAAAGTAATACATAGATAACGTCTCTTAAAATGTGCATTTATTTTTGGGGCACCCCAGTAGTTGTCTCTCTTTCATCATTTTTTAAAGATTTATTTTTATTGTTTTGATAGAGAGAGAGAGAGAGAGATACAGAGACAGAGAGAAGGGGGAGGGCCCCGAACAGTCTCCACAGTTGTACATCATTGGTTTTTCCACATAGTTTCATTCCAGAGGGTAGCAACTGGGCCGGGTCTCAACCCGGTGAGAACCGAACTGGGGGCACTCCCCAGTTCAGCATATGGGTCCACATGGGCCAGGACCGGGATTCAATCCTTGGTCCCCAGGGCTGCAAAGTGAGCACTTAACCCACTGAGCCATCCCGGCTTCCCCTCTCTTTCATCATTTGATTTGCCTTCTCAGTGGCAGTGGGCATGGGCGACCACTGCCCTACTTATACACTGTCTTTCTGTGGCTTCTGGGATCTGATGTTTTCCTGGGTTTTCTGCTGGCCACTTCTTTTCTGGCTCTTCCTCACCTACTGGGTTTTCATGGATCCAAGTTGTATTAGTATGCTGGGACTGCTGTTCCAAAATGCCATACACTAAGCAGCTTAAACAACGGGAATGTATTGTCTCACAGTTCTGAATGATAAAAATGAGAGAGCGAGTGAACAGATGATCAATGTTCCCTAACTGTCAGTTCCGTGTCAATGCAAATTTCTTTTCATGTGCACAATGCCCCTTTGCTATACCTTTTTAATCTGTTTGCCTGTTGCCTCCCATGAATGGCAAAGATTATGTCTTCTATAATAGTTTCCTTTTATCCTTGCAACAGACAATGGAAGTTGTGTTTAGTTGAATAATTAATAGTCAATATTTATAGAGCACAAACTATTTTAAGGATAATTTGAAGACAGGGATTTAAAAATAAATAAAACATGCTGGTCTTCAAGGAGCTCATTGTGACCTGATTATGGTACACAATTCTTTTCCTTCTTTTTTTAAAATTGTGATTTCAGAACATTTTTTTCTTTTTTAGATTTATTTCATTGTTTGAGAGAAGGAGAGAGAGAGAGAAGGAGGAGGTGAGAGGGCCCAGAGCAGTCTTTATAGTTGTACATCATTAGTTGTGACATAGTTTCACTCCACACAGGTGGATGTGGGACCGCGGGAGGTGGGAACCAAACTGGGGGCCTCCCACATGCGAGACAAAAACCTTCACTGCCCAGCCCAGCAGTTACCAGTTGTTCTGCAGTTCAGCGTTTGGGTTTGCACAGTCTGGGGTCTGGATTTGATCCCAGGACCTCATGGTTGCTAGGTAAGCACTCAACCTGCTGAGCTATCCTGGCATCCCTCTTTTTTTCTTAAAAATAATGACTTGTTGAATGCAAAACAGTTTGGTTTAGTATTTGTTTCTTTGTTACACTTTTCATAGAAATAAACTAACAAATCATTAAAATTTTCTTCTGCAGACCACAAGAGGGACCTAATTTTGTCGGCAAATATGGCTAATATACCAATCAGACTGACTGTTGGTGCAATCAGTCCATGTTTCCGCTTGTCTAGTAGGCAGGGTTGCTGGTTTAAGCCCTACTGTGTGGACTTGTAGGGGTACCAGGGGCCCTACAGTGGATGTTTGAATCTGAATGCAAGTTCTAGGGCAGGTAGGCTCACTTGAAACAGCATGTACCTTTAAAGCTCTGGCATGGATCTCCTGCTCCATGCTTTGAAATGAAATCAAAGCTTGTTCTGGCCTTGACATTAGCTTTGGTCTAATAATAGTCTGATAGGTATGTCTACAGCAGCTTTTTTATTGAACTTTTTCCTTTAATGAGAGGAACACAAAGTCTTTAAATTTCTTGGCATCTGTGAGATGAGTCATGCATATTATAGACGCAGTAATGGAAAGAGGAATGACTTGCATAAAGCCAGACAGCAAGTCTAAGAATATAGTGAATCTGGTACCATGAGGCCACCCAGAACTCCTGGGCCTCTGCCATCTTCTCGTCCCTCCACTGTGCCTGGTGTAGGTATCCGTAGAGAAAAGCAATTATGATTCACTGAGAGAAAAGGCAGAAGCCAAATGCCCTGCATTTGAAGGAGTAAAGACGGACCCCAGTTGCCTTTATGTTCTTCTGTCCAATTGGGATGAAGAAATACAGGTTGTAAGTTTCTTTCTTCTCACCTTCTCCTGTTTCCCTTGGCCTCTGGAAGTCAGCTAGCCCTCATTCTTCAGCAAATGTTCTGGGTTCTGGGCAAAAGTATGTTATAATAAAAAATAGAAAATGTGGGGAAAGCTGGGATGGCTCAGCGGGTTAAGTGCTCATTTTGAAGCCCTGGGGACCAAGGATCAAATCCCGGCCCTGGCCCATGCAGACCCACATGCTGAACTGGGGTGTGGCCCCAGTTCAGTTCTTGCCGGGACCTATGTGGGAGGCTCCTGGCCCACTCCCTGCCCTGCGCAGCCCTATGGAGTGAAACTATAAGGAAAACTAATGCTGTCAACTATGGAGACTGCTCTGGGCCCTCCCCCTTCTCTCTGTCTCTGTCTGTCTCTGTTTCTCTCTGTCAAAAATCAATAAAATAATTCTTTTTTAAAAAAATAGAAAAGATGAACCATGACATTGCTTCTAATTGTCCAAAGGTTTGTTTGACTCTAAGCTAGAAAATATTCAATTTTGTATTTTCCTGTTAGAGATGGAGGCATTTCACTCATCCCCCATGGAAATTCTCCCACTTTCTTAGGTATAATGGGTGTTAGCGCCAAACATCCATCATCTACTGAACACCTGTTTGAGCCAGGTACCACTGGGCATTTTGTGTGGTCTCATTGAATTCTCACTACCACCAATATTTATCAAGCAACTACCATGCGCCAGACACCATGATGGGAATAGGAGACACACACAAAAAATAAATTGGGCACAGTCCCTGGTCTCCAGAGTTGTATAGTCTAGTATGGAAGGTATAATAATGGTCAAGTAATTATAGTACAGTATTATAAGGGCAAACAATGTAAGCCCCAATGGCTATGGGGGCACATAGGAGGAGACCCTAGCACAGTTTCCAGTTGCCAAGGAAGCATTATTGTAGGAAGTGATGTCTAAGATCTAGTCAATGGAAATTATCTCCAGAATTACCTCTGAACCCCATAGAGTTTGTGGGAGATAGAATACTGGCTCCACATGTGCCCACTTCCTAATCTCAGAACCTGTGACTGTTCACCTTTGTCTAAAGGGACTCTACTGATGTGATTAAGTTAAAAATCTTGAGGTAGGAAAATCACCTTGGGTTATCTGGGTGGGCCCAATGCCATCACACGTAATCTGTTGTAAGATCAGAGGGAATCAAGAGAGTCAAAGTCAGTAGTGGGAGATGTGGTGATAGAAACGAGAGGCTGGGGTGATGAGGAGAAGGGGTCACGAGCCAAGGAGTACAGGTGGCCTCTGGAAACTGGAAAAGGCAAGGAAATGGATTCTCCTTTAGAACCTCCTGAGGAAACCCACCTGCCCACTCTTGGTTGTAATCTGTAAGACTATTTTGACTTAATTAGAACTGGAATAGAATAAATCTGTGTTGTTTTAAGCCGCTAGATTTGTGGTAATTGGTTATAGCAGAAATAGAAAACTAATACAGATTGTAAGTAATAATGTGTCCAATGTCACAAGTTAGATAGGGTGAAGCTGGGATTAAAACCAAGAATGATGTCAATTATATCTCAATGAAACTGGACCCCGCTGTCCGCCCCCCCCCAAAAAAAGAAAATTCAAGACAATATTCCAAACCCCAGGTGGCCTTTGTCCAAAGCTTACACATATGTTACTGTTAAAGAAAACTGCTCAGCACATTTTGAAGAGCTTATCTACAGTCCCCTCCCGTTCTCTCTTGCCTAAGGCACAGTGTGTACTTCTAGAGACACTAAGTGGTATTAGACGCTACATCGCTGGCATGCTAGACAGAGCACAAAATCTGTGGCTTGATGAATTGGTGTTTTGAACAGTAGAGTGGAAAGGGAACTGGATTTCGTTGAGAGACAGGCTCTTGTCTAGTACTGGAACTAACTAGCTCTGAGACATGAGCCAATGCTTTCACTTTTCTGAGCCTCACTTTGCTCATCTGCAGAATAAGGTCATGAGCTAGATGGTTCTGATGTTCTTTTAGTGTTAACATCTGATCATTTCTCCAGGCTACTGGTATTTCCTGTCCCTCCCCCCACAGCACACCCTCCAGAGCCGTTAAGTGCTTAATTGAAGTGCAGTCTGAGCCACTCAGATGCCAGTTCATTTATTATTTAACCACGGAAAAGGAAAGAACCCTCTCCTCTTCCAAAGGGGCCACTGTTCACAGAGATCATGTTAAGTTCCTGAGTTTCAGACAGTCTACTGATCTTGGAGGGTGAATTAGCAATTGGCAAAGCTCAAGAGGACAATCTTAGCTTGTAAATTCTGTCATTGTGTAATAAGTATAATTTGAATGGTTCAAGATGAAAAATAACTCTCGCTAATTTTGGAAATGGTCCTCCTCCATGCTATCTGGGGCCTGAACCTGAAAGGGGAGCTGGCAATCTGACCTGGATCTTTGGCAAATGATCTTGGGGGCCCCAGCACAGCAGGCCAAGGCAGTCTGAGATTATGTGTTTAAATTAAACATCAATTTGTTAACCTGGAGCAATTCTGAGAGTTTAGCTGTGCTGGACTCATACCCTGTGGGTTCCAGGCAGCCTTAATGAGAACACCTGGCCTGTCACAGCTTTGCATCTTCAAAGAATGGAAGCCACAGCACAAATTTTCACCACCTGTCTGTGCTGGCCCCAGATGCAAATCTGTGAATACTGCTGCTGTTATCCAAAGTGTCTCTTCAACATTTCTCTGCAGACACTCAGGACACCCGGGACACATTGATTATTAACCCAACTGGTGGACAAATAGTCAACAGTCCCACGATCTTAAAGTATTTCCCTTTCTTGGTCTCTGTATATAGCTCTTGATACTACCACTATTCTCTTCTAAAACGTGTTTCCACTTCATTCTATGATGCTTTACTCTTCCTGGCTGCTCCTGCTGAGTCTGGCTCCTCTTCTCCCTTTACCTGCTCACCCTTAGCCTTGCATGTCCACACTTGGTCCCCAACTCTTTCCTCTGCATGGTGTCTCTTTCGGTCACCTCGTCCAACACAGATGTGGACCACCCTAGATTCTACAGACACTGCTGAGCTCTCTTGCCAACCTCAGTTTCCATATACTGAAAGTGCTGGGGTCACAGAGCCCAGGCCCAATCCTGTCTTGGCCACTTGAAACAGCTGTGTAAATGTGACTTAAGCCTCAGTTTATCTATAAAATGGGAAGAATAATAGAATCTACCTCATAGTGTTGTAGCAAGAATTATAGAAGTTAATTTTGTAAAGTAATTGACATAAAGATTATATAAGACATATTATCTCTTATTTTATTTGAATAATTGAGATTTTTAAGTTGTATACTCTAATAGCAGATCAAATGTACATCCCTTCTCCCTAAAAAAATAAATAAACACATCACATGACCCCTCTAATGATTCCTGCTTCTGTTAGTGGTAACACCTGCCTTCCCATTTTCTAGACCCAAGTGTTTGAAGTCAACATTGAGCCTTTTTCTCTTTTGTCCCTTTATCTAATGAATTGCCACATCCTACTCTCAGTTCAAATCTGTCTCTTCCTCACAAATAAACTAATTTACTTTGATTATTGTCATGGTTCCCTAACCAATGTCCCTCACTCAAGGTTTTCTTGTTGCCAATCTAGCCTGTACCTTGCGGAAATGTTCATCTTGGCATGGAGCTGTAATTACACATTTCCCTTGTCCTAAGCAAACTTCTGCTGATTCACTCAGCTTCTTGAATAAAAGCCAATTCTTTTCTTTTTTTTAATAATTTAATTTTTTTTTTTTGAGAGAAGAAGATAAGAAAAAGAGAGAGACAAGAAGGGAGGGCCCAGAGCAGTCTCCATCATTGTACATAATGAGTTGTGACATGGTTTTCATTCCACTCAGGTGGATGCAGGGCTATACTGAGATGGGAACCGAACCGGGGCCTCCTGCATTGGAGGCAAAAAGCTTCACGGCAGAGCCATCGGTATTACCAGTTGCTCTGCAGTTTAGAATATGGGCCGGGAATAAAATCCCAGACCTCAAGATTGCGAGGCAGTGCTCAACTCCTGAGCTCTACCAGCATCCCCAAAAGCCAGTTCTTCAGGGTAACGTTCGAGTTCCTTCAGAGCAGGGTTGAGCTGCTTTTAGCCTGCCTGAGAGGGCAGCGAAAGGCCTGCCCTCTGACTGCACAAGGAGGTGTCAGCTCGGGGTGGGGGAAAAGGTGAGTCACTTGGTTGTTCTCAGCAAGTGGCAGAGAGTATATGAAAAAAATGGAAACCCTATAAAGAGCAAAAACATCAAAAACCACATGGGCATGAATATCATTCCATCAGAAATATTTATCAAGCATCCAAATGCCGGACACCATGGCTGGGTGTTGGGAATATAGCACGAGGGTAACACAGGATTTATGGTCAGAGGGAGCCGGGCAAATCCACGGGCTGTTATAATAGCATGAAGACTGCTGCATGGTTCTGTGGGAGCGCAGAGTGGCACACGCTCATGCGGGAGGGGGAAAGCTGCTAGGAGGAAATGACATCTTATCTGAGACAGAAGCTGAGGAATCGCTTGGCCAAGTGAGTGTGCAGAGGTAAGGGGTAGAGAGTGTTTCAGGATGAGGGGGTGCTGTTGGCCCACCAAGAGACAGAGAAGCCTTGGTGTGCTGTGCAGTAGGCTGGGGTCAGAAGGGAGGGGTGCTGAGAGATAAGGCTGAAGAAGTAAGCAGGGAATAGATTATGAACTTTCTTGATCATGACAAAAGGGTTGGATTTTTATTCTGGGGTCAGGGGAAGCCACTGACAAGTTTTAAGCAGGAAAATGGTCTCATCAGATTTTCTGTATTCTTGGGGAAGCCAGGATGGCTCAGTGGGTTAAGCGCTCACTTTGCAGCCCTGGGGACCAAGGATAAAATCCCAGCCTTAGCCCATGTGGACCCATATGCTGAACTGGGGTGTGCTTCCTATGCGGGAGGCCCCCAGTTCAGTTCTCGCCCCCACCCTCCCTCCCTCCCAGGAATCGGCCTGCTCCTGGCTTGAGGAGGCATGCCTCCCATGCGGGAGGTCCCCAGCCCAGTTCTGCCCTGCATAGCCACCACCCACCTGTATGGGATGAAACCATGTTGACAACCAATGTACAACTATGGAGACTGCTCTGGGCCCTCCCTCTTCTCTCTCTCTCTCTCTCTCTCTCTCTCTCTCTCTCTGCATCTGTCTCTCTCTCTCTCTCTCTCTCTGTCAAAATCAATAAAATAAATCTTAAAAAAAAAAAGATTTTCTGTATTCTCAAAAGCTGAAGAAGAGGCCAGGATTTTAATTGGGGAGAAGCCAAGTACATCAATTATTAAAAACTCAAACAATTTCAGTAATTCTGATTCAACAACTAAAACTATTTCAATTGCAACACACTTCATGGAACTTGGTTCTTTGCCTCTGACCCTCACAGTTTATTTAAGTAACAAAGTCATCAACTGCTTTATATGCTGTTGTCTAGATAAATGTTTATTAGGATCATAATTATGGGATATCAGAGTCCGAAAGGACCTCAGATGGATCTGCTTGAAAATAAAGACATTGGTGCATGAATCTTGGGTCCTTTCTTTTTCTTCTGGTATTTGCTGCCTTAATTTAGTGCCTATTTCTGTGTCCTGAGTACCGGTAACTATAACAACCCAAGGGGGAGGCATGATGCCTGGGAGGGCCCTGAGAGGCCCCAGGCCTGGCCTAGACCAACACCTCCTTCTCAGGGAGACAGGTCATGGTGAACCCACACAATGAGCCTGACGCAGGGTCATTTAAGGAAGAAATAGCCGTGAGCTGGAGGGTCAGGCATCCTAGAAGGAGAGGCACTTGCTGCAATGTTAATTGATACTATTCCTCTAACCCAGTTTTTTTGTTTTGTTTTGTTTTTAAGATTTTTTTTTTTTTTTTGACAGACAGAGAGAGAGATACAGTCAGAGACAGAGAGAAGGGGGAGTGCCCAGAACAGTCTCCATAGTTGCACATCATTGGTTTTTCCACATGGTTTCATTCCACAGGTGGGTGGGGCTGCACAGGGCAGGAACTGGGCCGGGGTCTCGCCCCGGTGGGAACTGAACTGGGGGCACTCCCCAGTTCAGCATATGGGCCCGCACAGGCCGGGGCCGGGATTCGATCCTCAGTCCCCAGGGCTGCAAAGTGAGCGCCTAACCCACTGAGCCATCCTGGCTTCCCCATCTAACCCAGTTTTAAAGAAGAGATACAACCTCCCCTCCCGGCCCAGACTCAAGGATGGCTGAATAAAAGTTGCTCCTCTGCATCATATGTCTTTAAAAACTATCTTTATGGCTTAGTCATTCCAGGAGCAGAAAAGGATATTAGTCACAAAATGAAGATGACTTAGTTTGACTGTTTCCCACAATGAGGATTGAAGATGTGGCTCCCCCAAAACCCAAGCACTTTTTAAGGTCAATGGGAATGTCAGCGTCATCATTATCGTACAATAATGCTGTCACCAATCTGGGAGACATCTCTAGATTTTGAGTTATTAATAACACTAGAGTGCACTTACATTTCAGAAAGCAGCTATATACTAGTGAGGTTTCATATACAAACAGGCTGCACAGTGCAGGCTCTGTGAGAGACCTAAGTTCATGTTCTGGAACCACCACATATCCGCTGGGTGACTTTGAGCAAGTTACCTAATCTCTCTCTTAAGGAGCCTCTGGCTCCTCATATCTAAAATGAGGATAAAGATATCTATGTTACAGATTAGTTGTGAGGATTAAAAGAGATCATTCATGTAAAGCACAGTAAACATTTCAGAAAGTAGAAAGAGGTAAAATTAACTTTAATAATGCATTTAAACTTATTATATTCTGTGTATTATCATTTCAACATGCAATCAATATACAGAATTATAAATGAAATCATTACATTTGTGTGTATGTGTGTGTGTGTGCTAAGTCTTTAGCACATCAATTTGTACCAATGACCACAGTTCAAATGCTTAATAGCCACACGTGGCAGGGACTTCTGTGAGGTATTGGCACAGTTCTAGATTACAAAGAACTAAAGCAACATAATAACCAAATGAAATGTGTGAACCTATATAGGCACAACACAAACGCTATAAGGAAGATTGTTGGGATAACTGGGGATGTTTAAGTATGGACTGTATGTTAGATAATATTATTGTTATAAATGTTAAAGTCCTTGGTAATAACAGTATTTAGTTTTGTAAAAGAATGACATTATTTTTAGAAGATACAGGCTAAGGTACTTAGGTATAGGCAGAGGTTCCCAGCATTTTTGGCATCAGGGACCGGTTTCGGGAAGACAATTTTGCCAAGGATGCGGGGGATGAGGGGGTCGGGAGATGGGGGGTGGGAGGAATGGTTTCGGAATGATTCAAGTGCATTCACTTATTGTGCACTTTATTTATACTATCATTATATTGCAATATATAATGATATAATTATACAACTCACCATAATGCAGTATCAGTTGGAGCCCTCGTGCGCACAGTTCACAATAAGGTTCGTGCTCCTGTGAGAATCTAATGCCGCTCCTAACCTGACAGGAGGTGGAGTTCAGGCGGTAACTCACGCAATGGGGAGCAGCTGCCCAGGGCCCGGGGTTGGGGATCCCTGCTCTAGAGTGTGATGTGCGCAACTTACTTTCAAACGGTTCAACAAATTATAGACAGACAATAAATGGACACATAAAGAACGAGGGAGATACAGAGCTACTGAGAGAGGGGGCAAATGTTAATAATTGGTGAACTTAGAAAAAGGTTGTTCAGATGTTTGTTACATGGTTTTCGTTTTTGTTTTTTCCAGCTCTTTCAAGGTTTGAAAGGTTTGAGAGAAAAAAAAAAAGATTCCAATAATGATCATGACATTTTACATTACTTTATACTTGACAGTATATTTTTACATATATTGTTAATCTGCTCATTTCAAAAGTCCACAGAGGAAATATATGGTGTGGTTTATCTTTATTTTGTACATTCTCTCTTTTAATTCCCACAAGCACTCGGAGGCAGATAGAGGCTGACAGCTGAGGCTGGGAAGTTAGGGAGCTGTCAGCGTCCCCAGCGAACAAGCCCCAGAGCTGGGGTTTGAATGCTCTCTGTCCCATCATGGGGCCTGAGCTCATTTCTTTCTTTGAATCCAGTTTGGAAGCCCTGTTTTATAGATAGAGAAAGGGGAGCCCAGAGAAATTAACTAACTTGCACAAAGTCACAGAGCTACTAACAAGCAAAGCCAAAACTGGAGCCCGGACTTCTTTCTTTATTGCAGGGCTCTTTGGTCACAGTACCATGCCACTGGTGGAACGGCGCTCCCTCCACTGAACACTCTGAAATAGGTTCAGGTTCTCATGTGGTGGTTCACGTGAGCAATCTTGGCCCAAAGGCCCTCAGCACAGGAAATTAGTCAGGCTGTTGGAATGGAGCCAAGGAAAGGCCCAGAAGCTCAGAGCAGGCCTCGCGGGGAAGATGCTTTGTAAAAATAAAAGCAGGACAGCACTGACGACATCATTTGATGCGCTCGTTAAGCAACATGAGTGGCCACACCATGTGACAGGAGGCCTTGTGCTCCAGCCCTGGAGGCAGGATCCAGCACAGATTCCTTCCTCGGAGAGGTGGATGGCATTCAGGAAGCATTACATTTCCAGAGGCGAAAGCCAGTCAGGCTTTCTCAGAACTATGTGGCATTTGTTAAAAAGTAAATGCTATTTGATTTCCCTTTAATTTTAAATAAAATTTAAATGTTTAAATAAACAGTAAAATATTAATTTAGTTTAAATCATTTGGTCAAAAGACCATGCTTTACTGAAAGTCTTAGGATGGAGAACAATGAAGTTATTGCTCAAAAAACTCAAATAAGAAGAAAATAATAGGGGACACCAGGATGAGCACTCATCGAATCCAGCCCTGACCCTGGCCCCAGCCCATGTGGACCCATATGCTGAGCTGAGGTGTGCCCCCACCCAGTTGGGTTCTCACCAGGGTGAGCTTCCCATGTGGGAGGTCCCTAGTTCAGATCCCACCCCGAATGTGGTTCCCATGTAGGAGGCCCCCAGCTCACGGGGGTGGGCCTCCCATGGGAGAGTCCCCCTAGCCCAGTTCCTGCCCTGCGCAGCCCCGCACCCACCTGTGGAACGAACTATGTCGAAAACTAATGTACAACTATGCAGACTGCTCTGGGCAACCCCACTTCCCTCTGTCTCTCTCTCTGTGTCTTTCTCTCTGCTGAAAAAAAAAAATGAGTTTCCATTATTAAAAAAATAATAATAATGATAATAATAGTAATGGGAATGTAAAGGAACTGTGAGTTTTGCCTCTGAAATAGGCTCCATGCAGTGATATCCTCCCTTCAAGAATCACCACTCCTCTCCCATTGAGGGGAGACCCCAGCAGTTACACACAGGTGGCTGTGAAGCTAAGAAGGTCTTCTACTGAATGTCCATCTTAAACCCCAAAGCACTGCTTGAACTTGGAGGGAGCTGCCTGGCAGTCATGGCAACAGCAGAGTCTTGGGTCTGCCTGGGTATAACCAAGTGCCCAGCCCAGTGGCAGCTTCTGCTCCCTGGGGTTCTGAGGGGACATCTGCACTTTGGGCAGCCTGGCAAGACCCCCCTTGACCATGGTAAGGCCTGTGCTAACAGTCATAACGACCTCTTTTCATGTAACCTCTCAGCTGAGATTCTGCAGCAGCTGTCGATCTGGACCCTGAGTTTGGGGATGGACAGAGTGGGTGCTGCGTGCCTGTGAACAGGGCATAGATGTAGTCAGAGGTCTGGGAGCAGCCAGGTTAAGGGTGATGTCAGTGGGATGGCTGAAGCCCACCAGTATACACCAATCCCCCAGCCGGGTGGTCCTGGGGTAGAGTCCAGGTAAGCAGCCAAGATCAATCAGCCCAAGAGCTCATGTGGGTCTGACTGGTGAGTTAATGAGCTCTGCAGAACTCCATTCTCATCCTGAACCTTACGTGGTTGACCCTGCCTGAGACCTTCACCCAGACCTGTCTGAAAGGGACCTGACACGGGGGATGCAAAGCCCAGCAGCAAAATACATGTGCTAAAACCTTCCAGATGCTTCCCTAGATTGGCGGGGAGCTCATCTCCTCTGTTGTCCAGCCTGAACTCCCATCAGGCTTCTTTTTTTTAATCCAAGTTTTTACCCTGCTAAGCATTCAGAAAAATATGATTTCCAGTTATGAGCTGATAAGAAGTCACCAGATGAGTTAATGGCCCTACAGTAAGGTAACCAGACGTCCCACTTTTGGGCGGGACAGTCCCGATTTTTAACAATTTGTCCCGCGTCCCGCGGCATTTTAAAAAAGTCCCAATTTTTGGAAAGAATGCACGACAAGCTAGGGAACGGCGGGAGATAGACCAAATTTTTAATCAAGAACTCCCCCCGCCCCCGCTCCGGTCAATGATGTCCCGCTTTACCAATGTTAAAATCTGGTCACCTTACCCTACAGCCCAGAAGGGCTCCCATGCCTCTGGCTGCCCCCAGATGCCCACTGAGCCCTGAGGTGGTTGACCAGGCCCAGGGCTGAAAGAACACTGAGTGGCTCAGGCTCAGCACACAGTCTCCTTAGTTGAGACACTCCGGCTGGAGGAGCTTCGGCCAATCAACCCAGGACGTAGTGCTGGCTACTGCCCCTTGTGACTTGTGGAGTCACTGCTCCTGGTGAAAGGAAATAATGGAGCTTCAACCCCTCAGAGGAGATCTGTGGTCACTGTAATCAGAATAATACTGTACTCTGTTCTAGTTCAGTGACACAATAGTTACATTGTGCTTCAAGCTAAGAAAACTCATGTCAGGCATCATAACATCGCCTCCCTCTCTCCCTATCCCATCCTTCCTCCCACCCCTCCACTACACCTTCCCTTACCCTCTTCTCTATTTTTATTGATGTGAAATTCATATAACACACAATTAACCACTTTAAAGTGTATGAGTCAGTGGCACCTCGTGCATTCACAATCACCTCTCTCTAGTTTCAAAAATTTTCATCACCACAGAAGAACACCCCATGGGCATTAGGTGTCACTCATTCTCCTTCCCCGCTGGGCTATGGCCACAATACTCATCTGCCTTCTGTCTTTAAACATTTGCCTATTCTGGACATTTCATATTAAAATATTGTATACTATGTGACCTCTTGTGTCTGGTATCTTTCACTTAACATTATATTTTTAAGGTTCATCCAAGTTGTAACATCTAACAAACAGTACTTCATTTCTTTTTATGACTGAATAATATTCCACTGTGGGCTAAATTACAATTTATTTATTCATCCATCCATTGATGGGCATCTGGGTTGTTTCCTCCCCTGGGTTATCATGCATAATGTTGCTATAAACATTCATGCACAAGTTTCTATGTAGACATGCTTTCATTTCTCTAAGATATATGCTTAAGAGTAGAATTTCTGAGTATACAGTAACACTATGTTTAACATTCTGAGGAACTGCAGAACTTTTCAAAGTATCTGCACCATTTTGCACTCCTACCAGGAGGGTCTCTCTCTCTTTCTCTTTCATCTAATGAAATAAAATCAACAAAGCAATTTGCTCATGGGAAAACACTGAGTCTCCCAAGCACATTTAAATAACCAACCATTTTCCCTAACAATGAGTGATAAAGTGGTCACATTCAAAGGTGAGCCTAAAGCACACCCAGCTGGTCCTCCCAGCTGGGAGGCTCTCTCCCTGCTTTGGGGAAAGACTATGCTGAAGCTGTTTTGTCCTGTGCTGGCTCCCTGGTCAGCTGCTCTTCTCCACATTTTTATGTGGTCCATCAGCAAGCCAGCTTGGCTGGACACCGACTAGGCATAGAAGCCTCACCTCTCTAGCTATGAGGAAGAGGTGGACAAAGAGGTCTGAGGTAGTTCAAGGAGCATATTGTAGTGGAGACAAGTTTGAACTGACCAGCAAAGAGAAGGCATCTGAGAGTTGGAAAGGGCTTTGAGATCTCAACTCTAAGTGAGGTACAAGGTTAAAGTTAAAGAAACTGTCCCCCTCTCCCCTGCCAAGTTCAGTGACTTAAACCTGGCCAGTCAGCAGCCAGCAAAGCCAAGGTGAGAAATCAGGTCCACGTGATGAGAGAGACACTACCCATCATGCAACACATTTGTGCTCCCAGGCTGGTCCAACAAGATGCACCGGAGGAGCTGACAAAATGCAGATTCCTCAGTCCCACCTGGACCAACTGGCCCTGACTCTCAGGGGGAAAAAGATCTGTGCTTTAAATGGGTTTGATCAGGATGTTTGGGAGACACGAGGCTAATGGTGAACGAAACAATAAGGTCGATCTAGTGGCACCAAAGGTGCCTAGTTCTTGATTTCAGTGATGATAAAATAAACCCTTGCATTTGAGTGAAAATTTGCAGTCATCGTGTTTGTTTGATATGTGGTTTCTGTTAGAGTCTGTGTTAGGCACAGATGGTCTGAGATGATTTACAATCTCAGTTTATGGTACTTGTATGTGCGTGTACTCAGTGTGCATGCACATACACACACAGAAAGCTGATGGAGTTGCTCTACCTCTTTTAATCCAGATTATTGCAACTAACCTCACTGTTCTGTACTGTGCTTTAAATATTTTTAAACACTTTATCTAATCTGATAATAATTAATAAGAAAAAAGCCTGTGTTGTAGGGTTTTTTTTTAATCCCAGTTTCACAGATGATGAAACTGAAAGTCTTTGAGTTTCAGTTAACTGTTCAAAGTCATGAAACTAGTTACTGGCCTTTATGGGTTGAATCGTGTCCCTCCTGAAAAGCTTATGTTCATGTTCTAACCCCCAGCACCTCAGAATGTGACTTTATTTACAGGGGTAATCAAGTTAAATGAGGTCATAGGGAGGAGCCTAATCCAGAGTCCTTTTTAAAGATTTACTTTATTGTTTTTTTTGAGAGAAGGTGAGAGAGAGTGTGGGGTGAGGGGGTTGGGGGAGGACCCAGAGAGGTCTCCACAGTCCTTTATCATTAGTTGTAACATGGTTTCATGCCACACAGGTTGGTGTGGGGCTGCTTGTGGTGAGAACCAAACCAGGGGCCTCCGCAAAGGAGGCAAGAACCTTCACTGCTGAGCCATCCTGGAAAATACAAGTTGTGGTGCAGTTCAGAATATGGAGGGGTCAGGTGGGGAATCGAACCCCAGACCTCGCAACTGGCAAGCGCTCAACTACTGAGCTATCCCAACATCCCCTTCCTTTTTAAAAAGGGTACTATGAACACAGACATGCACACAGGGAGGATGCCTGTGAAGGTGAAGGCTGAGATCAAGGCGATGCTTCTACAAGCCAAGAAACAGCAAAGACTGCCAGCAAACCACTAGACACCAGGGGAGAGGCGTGGAACTGATTCTCTCTCACGGCCCTTGGAGAGAACCAACCCAGAGTCTCCCAGGGCCTTCCTTACTTCAGCTATAAAATCAGGATAATCATACCTTCTCACCCTGACGCAGGGTGGTGACCAGATGCCCACAGAAGGTCCATCTATGAGGTTTATGTCTGGGAGAAGGTGGTTAACTGTTGGGGCAGTGGTTTCCAAACGTGGTTCAGCCTGGAAAGCTGGTCCTCTCCCAGGTCCTCTCCCAAAGCCTCTGGTTCAGTGGTCTGAGGTGTTACCACAGAATCGACATGAAAAACACAAAAAACTCTCCAAGCAACTCTGATGCCAGTCACTAGGCTAATGAACACTGCTGTGTAAAACAGAGGTGACCAAGGGAGACCACAGAGTTTGGAGATGCTGTTACTTAACCCGCAGAGGACTGAGTTGAAGTTGACATCAGAATGCAAATATCAGGTATGCGGCAATGTCTGAGGTTAGTTTCTTATAATGAAGCAAACACTCTTGATATGAGTGAAATGATACTGTGTACGTGTGTGCATGTGCACACACACACCAACATGTGTAGTTGAACATCATAGGTCCAAAAGTTTAAGGCAGACCAAGTCCAAGCAGCATGGAACCAGGTGGGAAATGCCAGGGATGAAGCTCCATAGAGCCTGAAGCAGAACAAGAAGCAAGAGCCAGGCCAGGACTGGAGGGAGAGGGTCCTAGCTAATCACTGAACATTTGCACAAACGTGCTGTGTGTGGCTGTGGGTAAGAGTTGCTTAAGTTAAGCATGCTGGCAGGACCAGCTGCATAATTTGTGAGGCTCAGTGCAAAATGGAAACGCAGGCCTTCCTGCTCAAAAATGGAGAATTTCAAAACAGCCACAGCAGAGCACCCAACCAGGTGTGGGGCCCTTCCGAGCATGGGTCCTGTGCAACTGTGCATGTCGCTCAGCTTACTCACTCGTGAGGCCGGCCCTGTGGGCTGGCTCAGTGGGGGCTCCAAGGCAGTGCTGTGCGTGAGAGAGTAGAATCTGCTGGGCACCCCAAAACAGGCTGGAGGGTGCCCACTAAAGCCATTCCAACGCTTAAAGCAGGGGTGTTCAATCTTTTGGTTTCCCTGGGCCACATTAGATGAAGAATTGTCTTGGGCTACATATGAAATATACTAACATTAACGATAGCTGATGAGCTAAAAAAAAAAAATCACAAAAAGATCTTATAAGGTTCTAAGTTTATAAATTTTTGCTGGGCCGCATTCAAAGCCATCCTGGGCCGCATGCAGCCCATGGGCAGCGAATTGAACAAACTCGGCTTACAGTCTTTTATTTTACTGGTTGAAAACAGCCTGGGATTTTGTAGATGTTGTAACATGGTCCAGAGACATCAGCTAAAAAGTCAAAGCAAAGGTCCCTCAGGGCATGTCGAACAATCCAGTTACGAGGTCTTCACCATATCTAATTCTGCAGCCCGTCCCCGGCAGACTCCTGTCCTGCTGTAATTTCAACAATGGAGCCAAGTGCAGCTGCTATGGTCCCGGGCGTGGGCGCAGCTCTCCACGTTTATTAACTTCCCTAAGGTGTCCTAGGCCACAGAGCGGGGCCTCTGGCCTCTTGTAAGGGTCGGTTTCTTTCTGTCACGCACAGCAATGCTGACAGGTGTGAAGAGACACCTCCCTAACTGGACTCATCCTCTGATGTTGTAACATGCTGCCTGAGAACAGATCACGGGGAAAGTGCATTTTTCAATTAAACTCAAGAATCTAAGAGAACAATTTGTTATCTTTTTTCCTCCTGGAGGAGAAACATGATGTCAGAAGTGTTAAGGTTAGTAGATACAGCTCAGAGATCACACGATGGTCCATCACCCTGCATGAGGGTAGGTAGGTATTTTATCTATCTATATCTACACACACGTATGTATTTATGTGGGTATGTGTATGTATAATATATGTGTGTATTATGTATAGATGGGCCTCTATGCATATGTATATCTATATGCAAGTATACATATAATGTATATATAAATATACACATATATGAGTATACACATATATATGTTGTATACATAAAACACTGAGAGGAGTATGGGGAAAACTGACTCCCCCATGCCTGCCTGTGACCAGGGATTTAAATCTCCCTTGAACTCACTCCTCACACCCCCGAATTGCCAAATCGTCTGGTTCTTCATAAAGCAAATGTCTTCCTCATGCGAAGAAGCAGGAACTGGCAGGTTAGGTAGAAGCCAGCTGCCTGGGCGTGACAGGAGCATGACCTCCACACCTCTCCTTGACAACACTGACTTGGCAGTTGAATGCCTCTATTGGTGAAAAAGCACCTAAAAGGATTTTTGATGCCAAACTGTACTGACAGAGCTAAAACTCAGTGTTGTATATACCCCTATAAGATTTTGACTCCAAAATGAGGCTCTGGGGTTTACATAGTCCATTTTCTACATGAGTCTGATGCTACCTGCTTAAAAGAAATCCGACATTGACTCAAACACTGAAATCAAATCATGCTTTCAAACAGTATGACAGGGATCTGCTAGGCCTTTCCCTGTATTAAATAGAGAGTTAATTTACATACAGCAGTAGAAATGACTTACATAGATACAGTGTTAGTAATATTTCACAACGTTTATTATTTTACTTTAACGACATGTCAAAGATTTCTGTGCTTATAGAATAAGAACGGGGAAACTGTCTGCACATTTGTTTTACTTCGTTGTGCCAACTGGACATCATTTGGTTGGTCCCTGTGGCCAGTCTAAGGGTGTAACTCTTCACTGAGAAAGAGGTACTAAGGTTACAGCTATTTGTGGAGAAAATAATTAGCTTTTTGGATAAGCCTTGAATACAAAAACTACCAAGTGATGTTTTTTTGTGGTTTGTTTTTTTTTTTTAAGATTTATTTTATTGTTTTTGACAGGCAGGAAGAGACAGAGAGAAGGGGGAGGGCCCAGAGCAGTCTCCAAGGTTGTACATCATCATTTTCCAACATGGTTTTGTTCTACACAGGTGGGCAGGGGCCGCTCAGGGTGGGAACTGAGTTGGGGGCCTCCTGCATGGGAGGCAAGCCCCCTTCAACCAGGGGCTGAACTGGGGGGCAAGAACCGAACTGAGGGCCTCCTGCATGGGAAGCACACCCCACTTCAGCACGTGTGTCTATGCAGGCCGGGGCCGGGATTCGATCCTCAGTCCCCAGGGCTGCGAAGCAAGCACTTAACCTGCTGAGCCATCCTGGCCTCCCCAAAGTGATGGTGTTTTATAACTGCATGTTTAAAATGACAACAGAATGAGAAAAATCAAGAAAAATAATATTAAGATAAATTAAACATAACTGCTGTTGTTGTCATTGTTTTCTGAAAATCCATCTAGCTGTGTTTCTCTCTTTAACTCTGAATTTAATGAAGGTTGTTTCCATGTTTATCAAGTGTTGACTGTTGTTTGCAAGTGAGGCCCTAGCTTCTAAGAGCTTACACTGTAACAGAGATAACCTCCAAAGGGTGGAAAAGTAAATTCACAATGGGGTGATGAAAAAGCTAAAGCTGGAGAGTGGTGACAATGGCACAGCATTGAGAATGCACTTAATGCCACTAAATTGTACCCTTTGAAATTGTTGCAATGGTAATTTTATCTTATCTGTGTTTATTATAATAAAAAAAATACATGAGACACTGACTCAAAATTGGAAATGAAAACAGAATAAAAAGTTTGAAGCTGCATGAGTCAACTATCATATGAGTACATCTCATAGTTCATAGACACACAAATGAAATGCTCAAAATCACATCCACACAGGAGAGGAGATAACTGGGAGAAAACCTCACATAGGTCCGTCATGTGCAGCCTATTGGGCTAGCAGTAAATCTGACATCTATTTAGAATAAAAAGTAAATAACTGTATGTGATCAAAAAGAAATCCTCTAGTCTAGAAAAGGCATCCACAGAGGTTGGCAAACTGTGGTCCACATGCCGAATCTAGCCCACACCTGGCTTTGTGTGGCCTGCAAGCTGAGAACGGCTTTCACATTTTTCCAATAGTTGAGAAAGAAGTCAAGAGAATGCTAGTGGGAGGCCAGGATAGCTCTGCTGTTGAGCACTTGCCTTGCGATCGCAAGGTCCAGGGTTGGGTTCCCAGCCCTGGCTCATTCAAACCCCATATGCTGAACTGCAGCACAATTGGCAACCACCAGGATGACTTAGTGGCGAAGGTACTAGCCTCCCATGCGGGATACTCCTGGTTCAGTTCCCGCCCTGTGAGTCCCCACATCTACCTGTGTGGCATGAAACTGTCACAACTAATGATGTGCAACTATGGAGACTGCGCTGGGGCCTCTCTCTTTCTCTCTCTCTCTCTCTCTCTCTCTCTCACCTTCTCTCAAATAATAAAGTAAATCTTAAAAAAAAACAAAAAAACAGAAAAAAGAGAAAGAATACTAGTATTTCATGACATTTAAAATTGAAATGAAATTGAAATTTAAGTGCTCCCAATAATCTTTTACTGGAACACAGCCACATTTGGCCCTTGAGGTATTGCCCTTGGCACTTTAGAGCTATAATCATGGCAGGGCTAGACACCATGTGGCTTGCAAAGTCACAGATATTTTCTATGTGGTCCTTTAAGGACTTTGCTGGCCCTTGCTGTGAAGAATGGACAGTACTTCCAGAAAAAGGTGGGTCCCCCCAGAGCCTAAGGGTGCAGACTGGGGGCCACCTTCTTTTTTTTTTAAAGAATGCATGAGAAATTTGAGAACATGGGTGGCACCTCTTTTGTTGTTGTTGTTTTTTACATTTGATGCCCCTCCCCATGCCCCCCAACCCTCCACCCTCACCTCCCCAGCCCCACCCTCAGGCAACCACCAAACCACTGACTGTGTCTGTGCGTTTTTGTTTCTTTGTTACTTTCAGTTTTATATTCCACCTATGAGTGACGTCATATGTTTCTTGATTCTTTCATTCTGACTTGTTTCGATTAATAGGATATTTTCAAGGTTCTTCCATGTTGTCACAAATTGCTGTATTTCATCTTTTCTTATTGCTGAGTAGTATTCCATTGTGTAAATGTACCACAACTTCTTTATCCAGTCATCTATCAGAGGACACTTTGGCTGTTTCCATGACTTGGCCACCATGAACAGTGCTGCAACGAACATTGGGGTACATGTATCCTTGTGGATTAAGGTTTTCAGATTTTTGGGGTAGATACCCAGAAGAGGGATTGCTGGGTCATATGACAATTCCATTACTAACTTTTTGAGGAATCTCTACACTGCCTTCCATAGTGGTTGTACCAACTTACATTCCCACCAGCAGTGTATGAGGGTTCTTTTTTGTCCACAGCCTCTCCAGCACTTGTTATTCCTTATCTTGTTAATTATAGCCACTCTAACAGGTGTGAGGTGGTATCTCATTGTGGTTTTTATTTGCATCTCCCTAATTGCTAGTGATGCTGAGCATTTTTTCATGTATCTGTTGGCTGTTTGTATGTCTTTGGGGGAGAAGTGTCTGTTTAGGTCTTCTGCCCATTTTTTAATTGGATCATTTTTTTTTGTTGTTGTTGAGTTGTATGAGTTCTTTATATATTTTAGATATTAGCCTCTAATCAGAGGCTTTGTTTGCAAATATATTTTTCCATTCGGTTGGTTTCTTTTTTACTTTGTTGATGGTGTTCTTTGCTGTATAGAAGCTCTTTAGTTTAATACAGTCCCATTCATTTACTTTAGATTTTACTTCCCTCGCCTTTGGGGTCAAGTTCATAAAGTGCTCTCTGAACCCCAGGTCTATAAGTTTAGTAACAATGCTTTCTTCTATGCACTTCACAGTTTCGGATCTTATGTGGAGGTCCTTAGTCCACTTTGAGTTAATTTTGGTATATGGTTACAGTTCACAGTCCAGATTCATTCTTTTGCATGTGGTTTTCCAATATTCCCAGCTCCATTTACTGAAGAGGCTTTCTTTTCTTCATTGTATATTTTTTGCTCCTTTGTTAAAAATTATCTGTCCATATGTTTGTAGGTTTATTTCTGGGTTTTAGATTCTGTTCCATTGGTCTGTATGTCTAGTTTTCTGCCAATACCAAGCTGTTTTGATTATTTCAAAGATTTATTTTTATTGTTTTTGACAGAGAGAGAGAGAGAGAGAGAGAGAGAGATACAGAGACAGAGACAGAGAGAAGGGGGAAGGGCCCAGAACAGTCTCCATAGTTGCACGTCATTGGTTTTTCCACATAGTTTCATTGCACAGGTGGATGTGGGGCTGCGTAGGACAGGAACTGGGCCAGGGTCTCACCCTGGTGAGAACCAAACTGGGGCACTCCCCAGTTCAGCATATGGGCCCTCGTGGGCCGGGGCTGGGATTTGATTCTCAGTCCCTAGGGCTACCAAGTGAGCACTTAACCCACTGAGCCATACTGGCTTCCCCTGTTTTGATTATTGATGCTTTGTAGTATAGACTGAAGTCTGGGAACGTGATGCCTCCAGCCTTATTCTTTTTTGGAGGATTACTTTGGCGATTCAGGGTCTTCTGATAATTTTTTAATCTTTTTCTCAAAAGAATGTCTCTGGGATTTTTATTGGAATTGCTTTAAATCTATATATTGCTTTGGGCAATGTGGCCATTTTAACTATGTTGATTCTTCCAATCCATGAACACGGAATATCCTTCCATTTCTTTGTATCTTCTTCAATTTCTTTAAATAGTGTCTTACAGTTTTCCATGTATAAGTCCTTCACTTTCTTTGTTAAGTTTATTTCTAAGTATTCTATTATTTTTGTTTTGATCACAAACCATATCGTTTTTCTTTGAAGTTTTATTGTTTGCATATAAAAATGCTATAGATTTTTGTACATTGATTTTGTATCCTGCAACTTTACTATATTCATTCATTATTTGTAATCATTTTCTGGTAGAGTCTTTAGGGTTTTCTATATAAAGGATCATGTCATCTGCAAAAAGTGACAGTTTAACTTCTTCATTCCCAATTTGGATGCCTTTTATTTCTTTTTCCTGCCTGATGGCTCTGGCTAGAACTTCCAGCACTATATTGAATAGCAGTGGTGACAGGGGACATTTTTGTCTCATTCCTGATTTCAGAAGAAAAGGTTTCAGTTTTTCCCCATTCAGTATGACATTCACTGAGGATTTGTTGTATATAGCCTTCATTATGTTGAGGTACTTTCCTTTTATACCCATTTTATTAAGTGTTTTGATCATAAATGGATGTTGTATCTTGTTGAATGCTTTTTCTGCATCAATTGATATAATCATGTGGTTTTTATCTTTAGTTTTGCTTATGGGGTGTATCACATTGATCAATTTGCATATGTTGAGCCATCCCTGTGCCCCTGGGAAGAATCCCACTTGATCGTGATGTATAATCTTTTTCATGCACTGTTGTATTCTATTTGCTAGTATTTTGTTTAGGATTTTTGCATCAGTGTTCATCAGAGATATTGGTCTATAGTTTTCCTTTTCTGTGACGTCCTTGCCAGGCTTTGGTATTATGGTAATGTTGGCCTCATAGAATGAGTTGGGAAGCATTGCTTCTTCTTCAATTTTTTGGAAAAGTTTGAGGAGAATAGGTGTTAGTTTCTCTTTGAATACCCAGTAAAACTCATTTGTGAGACCATCTGGTCCTGGACTCGCTTTTTGTGGAGGTTTTGGATGATTGTTTCAATTTCCTTACTGTTGATTGGTTTGTTTAGGTTATCCAGTTCTTGATTCAGTCTAGGTAGACTATGTGTTTCTAAAAACTTGTCCATTTCTTCTGGGTTGCAAAATTTGGTGACATATAGTCCTTGATAGTATTTTTGTATGATCCTTTGTATTTCTGTGGTATACATTTTAATTTCCCCTCTTCTATTTCTAATTTGGGTTATTTGTGTGTTTCTCTTTTTCCTTTGGTGAGCATAGCCAGGAGTTTATCAATTTTATTGAAGAACCAGGTCTTTGTTGCATTCGTTTTTTCTATTGTTTTTCTATTTTCTATTTCAGTTCATTCTGCTTAAATTTTTATTATTTCCTTTCTTCTGCTGACTGTGGGTGTCTTTTGTTCTTCTTTTTCTAGTTCTTGATAAAGCCACCCTACAGAGGTTCATCAAGGAGAGAATCTAGTCCAATGTTGCAGAGTGTCCAGCTCCACTGAGGGGCAAGGTCAGAGAGATAGCAGATGCCAGAAGGGATGAAGGACTGAGACCCTGTGGGACCACAGCTACTGTGGGGCACAACCACACCCCCACATTTAATGTGCTCTCTCATACACACACACTTTATCTTTTATCTGCCTCCTGTTCAGTTCCCCTTTTAAAGTGCTTCTGTGCTTGCTCATGATAAGTTCAAGTTCCAGGTACACCAACATTAGGGGTATGAGAGAGGGATGGAAGCTTGCTGAGGACTTTGTGTGTGCCAGATATTTAAATGTTAGCTCTTCTAATCTCCCCACAACTCTCTTATAACATAGGCATTATTAGCCCTATTTTGTAAATAATATTAGCTCTTTTTTTTCCCTAAGTGATTGCCATGGTCTCTGGCATTATTCTACGAGGTTTATATAAATGAAGTCATTTAATCATGAGAACTCTATAAGTAGAAACAATTATTATTTTCATTTTACAATTGAGGCCAAAGTATATTAAGTAATTTGCCCAAAAGTAGCTCAAAACAACAAAAATGCCATACAGCCAGGATTTGAACCTGGGGCCTTGGCATGAAGCTGGGGCCATAACTGCTCAGCCACACCGGGGCTCCCACAGTGAACAGTGCAGAAAGGGTCTGGATTTTGCTCAGGAAATGCAGATGTTAACAGCAGAGCAGCAGTTGAAACCAAACACACCTGGCTTCCTATTCCATGTTTTTTCCCCCACTGCTCCTTAGCTGATCTTCCTTCAAGGCTCTGGTACCTGCACATGACAACCAGAAAACAGCCTTCACTCAGCAGGAAACCACTACGTTTTTAAATTCTGAATTTCCTCTTCTGATACCTAGCAGTGAGGACAGCTGCCTTTGTCCCCTTCTCTAAGGAGAACTTGACTGCAAATAAAGTGACACCCTGTCCTCTTGGTGCTGAGGCCAACCTTCTGGATCCAAGTTGGAATTCAGCTCTTTTCAGAATTGAGATCAATTTGCTGAAGGAGCAGAACATCCACTCAGTTGCCATTGCTTGGAGGATGATGGCTAAGGACAAACCTTCTCTGATGCACTTAGTTTATCCAGAGAGCAAGAAATCCTCTTTGGTTCTAAACTGGCTAAGAAGGCTTGGGGATCTTTGAGGGAAATTATACACAGGTAATAATACAGGGTCTGGCAGAAGTAACGTCCCTTTTTATGAGTTTGTAGACTTAAAAAGCATGTTTCTTCTGCCAGACCCTGCATATTTGTAGTAATGTACGATTCCAAAGGCAATGACAAGTGCTCATTCTAAAAACAGAGGTGTCCACAGTAAAGCATAAGGTAGTCAGTGTCAGACTGGGTTTGAGACGTTTGCCAGGAAGACCAGCCCAGCACTCTGGGTCCACACGATCCATGTCTGCCTAAAGTGGACCACAGCTTGACAGCAGCTGCTTGGAAGAACAAGAGGTTTGGGAATGATTTGGAAGACCAGATGAAGAACACAAGAGAGCAGAAGGAACCCCGGTTTCTGGATTCTTTTAGTGTCAGGGGGTCTGACTCAGCAGGTTAAAGAAAGACTCGGTGGCAGGACAGAGATCAACCCCCCAGCCCTCTCTGGATGAATGCGCTCCCTCTGCTTCTGCCCTGCTCCCTGCTGGAGCCTGCGATGCCCCGGGGACCTTGCTTTGGAGAGTGAGGCAAAGAAAGAATCATCAGAGGCATTCTGCAAGTATGAAAATGCTCCACCAATGCAAACTAGCATGGAATGCTAAGTTGCAAAAATATTCCCATAAATGACATCCAGGGAGACCCTGCAGTTTGCATTTCTTTTCTTTTCTTTTTTTTAAATTAATTAATTTATTTTTGTTAAATTTATTGGGGAGGCATTAATTGATACCAGTTACATTGTTTCTAGGTATAAAATTCTACATTACATTGTCTATACATCACATTACATGCTCACCATCCAGAATCAGCTCACTTTCCATTACCGTGTGTTTGATTCCCCCTCCCTACTCGCCCCACCCATCTCTCCCACCCACCTCCCCCTTTACCCTCAGGTAACCACTAAAATATTGACTGTGTCCATGAGTCTTTTGTTGTTGTTGTTGTTGTTGTTGTTGATTAGTACTTTTTTTTTTTTTCCTGTTTTCCACTTTTTTTTTTAATTGTTAAATTTATTGGGGTGACATTGATTGGTAACAATTAGTTTCCAGATGTACAAGTCCACATCACATCACCTATGCATCGCATTATGTGCTCACCACCCAGAATCCCACCTCCCCCCCCCCAACTCTCCCTCCCCACTCCTCCCCCCTCTCCAGGTAACCACCAAACTATTGAGTGTGTCCATAATGCTGGTGCCCTCTCCCACCTCCCCTCCCCATGAGTCTTTATTTCTTTGTTCCTTTCAGTTTTATATTGCATTTCAGTTATATATTTGCATTTCTAATGGGGAAAAAATATATATCAGAAGCCAATGAGGTGGCAGCAAGATGCCCTTAAGTATATAAATAAGATCTGGTGCTCGTTGTAGCTGGCTGCACTGCAAAAAGATGTCATGGTGACTTTATGTGCTAAGCTTTAATCAAGTTTCCTCAATCTTTGATTCTATTTTGCAAACAGTTGCTGAACAGCTACTTTGATCCAGGCCCTGTGCCAGCTCCTGGGAGAACAAGAGGAATTAGGCACAGTGTGATCACGTGGTGTTCACACCCTGGCATTCTCCGCAGACCTCTGAGGGGCCAGGCCCACATGTTACACTGTTTACTCGGGCTTCTGAGGGTGGAGCTGCGGCAGGCAGGCAGGCAGGCAGGACCTCACGGCTGCGCACTGCCTCCTCCCAGGGGCCCTTCTCGCTCCAGACCCACCGCAAAGAGGGCGGCCCTGGAGCAGCCTTGCCCTCTGTAATCTCAGCCACAAAGGGCTGCTCTGCCCTGCGTTCTGGTGGAACTCTGGGTTGTCCTGTAATTGCTGCCATGCTGCAACCCGGTGTCATCTGATTAGTACAGATTTCAAAACGGCGCTATAATTCCTGCCAAAGCTATCCTGCCAACATCACAGAGCGCTGCCAAACTGCTCTGCCTGGGCTGAGAGAGTGCAGGCGCCGCTGGGAAATGAAACCCGGAAGTGGGATCTCAGCCACCCCTAGAATAAGATGACACACTCACACACACAGGCGTGCGCTCACAACCCCACTTCCTGGTGCTTGACCCAACTGCTTACTCAATATGATGCCATTCCAAAGTTTCATTTATTTTTTTTTTAAGATTTATTTTTATTGTTTTTGACAGAGACAAAGAGAGACAGAGAGAAACAGAGAGACGGAGGAGGGCCCAGATCAGTCTCCATAGTTGACAGCATTAGTTTTCCATATAGGTTCACTCCACAGGTGGGCACGGGGCTATGCAGGGCAGGAACTAGACCAGGAGCCTCTTGCATAGACTCCGGCAAGAACTGAACTGGGGGCACACCCCAGCTCAGCATATGGGTCCACCTGGGCCAGAGCCAGGATTCGATCCTCAGTCTCCGGGGCTGTAAAGCGAGTGCTTAACCCGCTGAGTCATCCCAGCTTCCCCTCATTTATTTTTTTAAGATTCATTTTGTTTTGAGAGAAGGTGAGAGGGAGAGAGAGATTAGAGAGCGAAAGGAAGAGAGGGGAGGGCCCAGAGCGGTCTCCATAGTTATACATCAGTGGTTGTGACATGGTTCTATTTCACACAAATGGTTATGGAGCTACATGGGGTGGGAACCGAACAAGGGGCCTCTTACATGGGAGGCCAAGCCATCCCAGTAGTTAGCAGTTGAACCGCAGTTCAGCATATGGGTTTGCATGGGCCTGGGTTAGGAATCGAAACCCAATCCTTGCGATTGCAAGGCAAGCGCTGAACCACTGAGCTATCTGTGCATCCCCATCCATTCCAAATTTTAGGAGAAGGACGCTGTCCTGAGCACAATGCATTGAAAAACAAACACGAGCCATTCACTAGCCTCCCAGAGAGGGAAGCCACGGGCAGTACTGGGGTTCCTCTGGTTCCTGGTTCATTCCCAGGGGAAGTTTGTACTAGAGCCACCTCCAGCCCCCAAGCCTTGAAGGCTCCGGTTTGCTGTGTTTGTGAGGTGAAAGATGCAGGTGTCGCTTGGCAGAAGTCACCAGTCCCCTGCTCATTGCATGTCAGCAGTGCTTCAAACACGCAGAGTGACATCCTGAGACTAAGCTAGTTTGGAAGTCTTTTTAGGTGGCAGAAGAAAGGAATGTCAATAGGTAAGAATTTCTCCGAATGCACTGCAGTCCAGGCGTTGGCTCATGGACACCTCCCACTGCCCCCTGAGGTGAGGACCGTTACCATTCCCATTTTACAGACAGGAAAGCTGAGCATCTAGCAGGGTGAGCAGTTTGTTCAAGTCATGAAGCTACTGGCTGATGGAGCTGGCACGTCAACAGAGCTGAGTGATCAGGTGAAGGTGGCCACAGGTGGAGGGTGGGAGGTGCCCTGCCTCCTCCTGCTCCCTGTGGGGACAGCCTTTCTGCGGTGCTGTCCTGAGATAGCCTCATGGGACAGAGGGAGAGGCACAGGAACCCCTGAACAGCACAGAAGAGGGAAAGTGTGTTCATTTCTTTGGACTTGGACACAAAATCTCCCTCCCCTTTCTCTTTGGACCTCAGGTGCATTCAGCTGAGACCCCTCAGTTTCTGGCTTCCTATCATCCATCCAGACAAAATTCATCTCTTATTTTGTTTTATATTTTCCCCCTTTATTCCCCTCCCAAAATCCCATTCTCACTTCCACTAGGTTTACACACTAACACGTTTACATATATGTTCTCACATATTCATATACATGTATCATAAATGCATCACAAACATACACATAGAGCATCATTCTGTGTATGTGTTCGTAAGTTCTATAAATGGTACTGTGCTACCAATGTTATTCTGTCTTCTTTCAATTGACCATGTTTTCAAGTTCTGCTCACCTTCCTGTTTGTAAATCTAGTTTATTACTTCTGATGGGGCAGAGCATTACTCCATCCCAGCCTGCATCGGTGTACCCAATGTGTGTGTGAGTGAGTGTGTGTGTGTGTGTGTGTGTGTGTGTGCACATGCACACAAGCTTGTGGGTAATATTTGTTTATTGTCTGCTAGCACTTACTAAAATGTACGTTCCATGAGAGTAAGCACTTTGTTTTAATCATTGTTGTACCCTACACAATTAATAGTGCCAGGCCACCATAGGTTGTTCACAAATACTTGTTGAATGAATATATGAGTTGGCTTCCATCAGATTTCACTTATCTTTCTTTAAAAAAAAAAATTTATTTTATTGTTTGAGAGAAGGTGAGAGAAAAGAGAACGAAGGAGGGCCCAGAGCAGGCCCCAGAGCTGCACTCCATTAGTTGTGACATGGTTTCAGCCCACACAGGTGGGTGTGGGGCCTCACTGAGTGGGAACCAAACCACATGGAAGGCGAGAACCTTCGCTGTGGGCCACCCAGTGGTTACCAGTTGCACCGCAGTTCAGTATATAGGGTGTGCACAGGCCAGGGCTGGGAATCGATCCCAGGGCCTCGAAATTGTGAGGCAAGCACTCCACCACTGAGCTATCCCCACATCCCCACTTACCTCTTTCTTTAGTGAGGTGGTCACTTATTGCCTGCTGCCATACGCACTATGTAGAGTAGAGTTGCTGGGTTGGAAGATATAGTCACACTTAGTCAATATTCATATAAATATTCATGTATAATTATTAGTAATTATATTCATTTCCCCCTCCCTCCCTCCTCTCTTTTTTCTTTCCTCCCTCTCTTTCTTTCCTTCCTTCCTTCATTTGTTCTTTCCTTTCTTCCTTCCTTCCTTTTTTACATATATTCCATTCAAAGTTTTCTCTGAGTCCCCTACTAGGCAGATGAACAGAAGGACATTTCTGTTCTTTATACAAAATAAAATAAGGGATAAGCTTTCTCTAGATGGATGATAGGAGGTCAGGAACTGAGGCGTCCCAGCTGAATGCACCTGAGGTCCATAGAGAATGGGGAGGGAGATTTTCTGGCTGAGTACAAAGAAATAAGCATGCTTTCCCTCCTCTGTGCTTTCTGGGCCTGGGCTGTCCAGGGGTCACCTCTCCATCAGTTATACATGAAATCTTTCTGAAAGGTACTATTGTAGATGTGCTTATTCTGACCAGGTACCCAGAAGCGCAGATCATACATTTTTTATTTATTTTGATTCAGCAAGCACTTGTGGGGTCCCTGCTCAGTGCAAACCTCTGTGACAGATGGGGAAAGAGGAAGGGGCTTGAGGAACAGACCCTGTGCATCAGAGTGAGGGAGGAACATGTAGCGCGAGGGAAGGTGCAGGCAGTCAGCTGCAGACACATGTCATACAGTGTGTGGCCTGTCCCAGAAACTGCTGGGGGCAAATTTGAGAGAAACGGATATTTATAATCTCATAGCCTCTCCCCACAGATTAAAACTAACACCATGTGCCTGTTGGCATGACTCACTAAGAAGATGCCACTTATGTAACATTTCTGCCCAAAGTGCATGATCTGAACCTTGTCCCAAGGAAAAAATCAGACAGGTCTGAGTGCGGGCATGCTGCCAACTCTGCATAATCTGGCATGAAAGACAGGCTTGGATGATCCCAGATGAAAGGAGGCACCAGGACAGGGCCACTGACAGCAACACGTGATTCTAGGTGGGTCCCTCAAACAAGGAGAAGCAACTTCTCTAAAGGAGAAATTGGGCACTTGGCGAAATTTGAATATGGACTGTATATTAGGCTACTTATTGTATTAATGTTAAATTTCCTGACTGTGACAATTGTATTGTGATTGTATAAAAGAACGTCCTTGTTATTAGAAGCAAAGGGCAAAATGCTGCAACTTAATTTTTGATTAGTTTAGCAAAATAGTAATAGCGGGTGTAGAGAGAAGGAAAAAGGATAGCAAATGTGGCAAAATATTGATAGTAACAACGAGTAGATCTGAAAGATTTATGCAGCTCACTGAACTTTTATGGCCAATTTCCTGTAAGGTTGAACATTTTCAAAAGTAGAAGTTTAAAAATCTGCTCTCATGCTAAGGTCAGAGAGGCAGCTGCTGCATAAGAACAATGACAGCACATACGGTGCTTGTGATATGATCGGCACTCAATACCTAGAAAGTCGTTCATTCTTCTCAGCCACTGTATCGGGTTCATATTCTTGCTACTGTCCCCTCTGTACAGATGAAGAAACTGGGGTCCAGGGAGGGAAGTGTCTTCACTCCCCTAAGATCTCAGCGAGCACACTGTGTGGCTGGGATTTAAGCCTGGGAAGTGGGCTCAAACTCTTTATTATTATTATTATTTTGAACTGAACTGGGGGCCTCCCCGCATTCCGGAAGCACACCCCAGTTCAGCATGTGGATCCACCTGGGCCGGAGCCGGGATTCAATCCTCGGTCCTCGGGGCTTCAAAGTGAGCGCTTAACCCGCTGAGCCATCCCGGCTTTCCCGCACACTCTTTACTGATGCTGTGTTTGGATTAAAGCCAAGGGACTATAGCCAAGACCACCAGGGTTCAAGTTCCACATTCACCACATTGCTGGCTGAGTGACCATGGGCCAGCTACTAGCCTCAGTGGCCTAAAGTGCCTTTTTAAAAATCAAGGTTATAACAGCACATATATTCTTGGGTCATTCTGGGGTTAAAGGAAGGAGAGCATGTTAAAGACTCACAAAAGTGCTCAGTGCATAATAAACATATTTGCATGCAGAGCTTTCTGGAATCTGGGGCCCATAAGATGGTCACTCTTAAATTCCTCTAACAGTGTGGGTATCTGAGAGCAATTAAAAAAACATGAATGACTATAGAAACGTAGGCAGGTTTGAGGCATGGAAGTCATTATGTGCAAAACCCACATAGAGCAAGATGGCCAGTCCTTCCACAGAAAGACTAGAAACCACTATAGAACATTCTGGAGTTCTTCTGACCTCCCTCAATTTCTAGGCCTTCTCCTGGATTATGCACTAAAAATATTCATTGCCAGAAACACCACCTACATGGAATCCCAAAAGGAGGAAGTTGTCCAATCAGATATGGTTAATGGGCTATCTCTGACCACAGTTGTTCCTTTAGAGCAGGGGTCTCCAAACTTTTCAGCCCGCGGGCCGCATTAACTATCAAACAGCAGTTTGGGAGCCGACTACACACTCGAGGTCCAAATAAAAAAGAATCAAAACATAGATGTTGTTTTTAATTATTTATTTAATATTATTTTATTCAGACAAAAAGGTCTCCACAGGCTGGATGAGAGGGCCTCGCGGGCCGCATCCAACCCACGGGCCATAGTTTGGAGACCCCTGCTTTAGAGAAAAACAAAGCTGAAGTTGAAAGGGACTTAGGGATGGATATGAAAGAGGGAACTATAGAAGGGAGAGAGAATTCACAAGCTAGAAGTGAATTAGCTACCTGGAAATGAGAGGTGAAAGTTTGGTACAAGTGATGAACAACAGGATGTAGATGCAGGTTTAGGTCAAGGCGTCCACAGAAAGGAAGAGTTGAAAACTGGAGACAGCTCCTGGCCTCCTGCTGTTGGGAGTGGGGAGCGAGCTAGATGGACTTGGTGGGTAGGGGCTCAGGTACCTGCAGAAGAGAGCAAACTTCAAAAAGGAGGCTCCGGGTACTGAAAGCTTTGGATGGCTTTAGTGTGGCTGCCAGTGAGCTGGGAAATGTCGTCGGGGACTTCATGAGGCACAATCTTGTTTAAATCTAACATAATGCCCTTAGTGGTCTCTTACCTCCACATTGCCCATGAACTGTGACCTCAACCTAGTCCAGATCCTTTAGATTAACAGGGCAGACCATCAAATTCCTGTAAACATCCCCACCAGAGTGACCACGGGTCCCGCCTCCTCCTGAAGATGCGTTTCTACCAAACACCATCCAGCCCTGGTGTGTTGTTGGCCTGCTTGTGTCGAAAGAGAATGTTTTGTTGAGGGGGGCTGAGTGCCCTGGAAGGAAGTTACTCAATCTAAGTGGAAACCAAACCTTAACTTTGGTTTCCTCGGGAAATTTTGCAGTAACTGCTTCTCTATAATTAGTGAGCATGGGCCCAGAGGCAGCCTGGGCGACAGGAGCCACGTCCAGACCCAGAGTTGGCAAACGATCACCTGTGCAGCCCTGGAACCATGGAGGGGCTTGCGTCTGAAGGAACCACGCAGCAGCGTGGGGGGTCAATATTTTCTCTAAACCTCTGGTGGACAGAAGGGGCGCAGGAGGGAAGAGAGAAGATAAGGCTTTGGTTCACAGCAGCCACTGCACACACACAGGACCACATTCGAAAGGGCCCCACTGCTGTTAAAAGGTGAAAGTAGTTAACAACTGTGAATGAGTCCTGGCCATTTCACTGATGAGAAAATGAAAACCCAGCGAGGTTAAGTGACTGGACTTCCACTGGGACTCCCAGCCTGGGTCCACCACCCAGTACACAGAGGACAGCAGAGAGAGAGGTACTGCTCGCAAGGCTCCCGACACACTGACCATGGGTCACTCAATCCTCGGTTGACTCTGGCTTCTGTGAGCTGCAGAAAGGGTGTAATTCATATCCTCGTTTCAAGTCAAGCTGACTCTGTACTTTAGGAGACATGACACCCGTTCACAACCTATGAATAATACAGCAAACCCAGGATGGTGAAGTGTGGAACTCATGGCCCTGGAGTCAGAGAAGGGAGCGCACTTTCTGAGGGACCTTGGTGGGGAGGTGAACTCCACACTGAGCCTCAGAGGATGTGTTCCAGTCATACAGGCCGGAGGGCCCCTGTGAGGACAGTGTGAGCAGCAGAAATGGTGGGTGAGGACACAGCACGTATCCTGGAATGAGGCTGTGTTCACACCGGGGAGATGGCTGGACCCACAGGCTTCCCTGCCTTCACCCTTCCACCCAACTGATCTGCAAGTCATTGTAAGACAGGATCCCATTGACACCTACTGCCAGGACCTGCAAGCAGTCTTTTGTCACCCCGCCCCCACTGGCCTTCTCACAGTCCCTCGTTTTGCTAAAAAGCCAGTGTCACCATATCCTCACTCAACTTTAAGACCCAGGCAGCCCACTGTTTGGAGGATGAGTCCACACTCTTTTGCAGGGCAAACCAGGCCCATCAAAGTTGGATCATTTAAAAACCTCCCCTCCTTCCTGCACCATTGACTCCGCTGATACGCTCACAGCCCCTTCCTCTCAACCATGTGCATTGCCCTCCACGACCCTGCATCCTCCACACCTTGCTGACAGCTCCTTTTCTTGCAGACAATCTTTGGCTATTTATCTTGCATGTCTAGTAGCACGTCCTTGTTCCTAGTCCTTCCCCTTCTGTTGAACTATCTGCCTCCTTTGTAAGCCACAGCCAGAAACCCAGGGCCCGATGCTCATGCTGTGACATCCAGGGCCCACCGTGGCTCACTGTTCATGGAAAGCCGCTTAATGAGTGTCTGGTGAATGAATAAATAAGGATGATAGAATATGTTTGAAAAGCATGATAAAGAAGAGTAAAAGGGAAGCCAGATTTTCAGGTTTCAGGGCAAAATGAGTGGAATACACAATAGGGCTATGTGGCCCCAGAAAGAGGCCAACTCTACCCCAAGAACGGCTCAGGGTTGCCCTTGCTGGGGTCATCCCCCCACTGTTAATACCCCCAAGACTGAAATTAGGATTCCAGGGAGGGCGGGCAACCCTCGCCCGAGCTGACAGCAGTATTCACAACAGGAGTGGTTCAACGTGCTTTGAAAACCTATTTTGACGTTAAAAGCCAAAATGACATAGAAAGTCAAGAAGAAAATAAATTTAGCCATAATCTCATGATGTCAATACAATCAATTACATTTATGTTCAATTTTCCTTCCTGTCTTTTTCCTTTTGTCTTGCGATGGTTAATTTTATGTCAACATGGCAGGGCTAAGAGATGAACAGATAACTTGTGAAACATTTTTCTGGGTGTGTCTGTGAAGGTGTTTCCCAAAAGAGGTTAGCATTTAAATCAGTATATTGAGTAAAGGCTGCCCTCACCAGTGTGGGTGGGCATGATTCTGTCCACTGAAGTCCTAAAAGGAACAAGACTGAGGAAGGGTGAATTCTCTCTCTCTCTCTCTCTCTCTCTTTCTTTCTCTCGTTCCTCCTTTCCCTCCCTCCCTCCCTCCTTGAGCTGGACATCCACCTTCTCCCTCTTGCACTTCAGTGCTCCTGTTTCTCAGGCTTTGGGTCTGGATTGGAGCACCACCGGCTTCCCTGGGCCCTCAGCCTGCAGTTAGTAGACTATGGAACTTCTCCATAACCACATGAGCCAGTTCCTTAAACAGATCTCTTTCTCAAGTCACCTTAAACTTTTTTGTACACCTTAAATGTACACAATGTTATATGTAAATTATCTCTTTCTACATATCTACTGGGGGTTCCAAAAAATTATACACATTTTCTTTTCCCTAACCCTAACACATTTTAAGAGATGTTATCTATGTATTATTTTTTGAAGTTGAATTGCATTACAGCAGCAATGCGTAGCATGACATCTGCTTAAAAGATGGCATTAATGAAATGAATGGTAGCATCACCATAAGACAGGTAGGATAGTCAAAGAAAATGGTGAAGTACAGTTGTTGTTCAAGGAGCACAAGACCATTCTGAAGCAGTATTTGAAATTTGAGAATGTTATGGAAGTACAACGACAACGGAGGCATGAGTATGCAACAGAACCTCCAACATGCCTAACAATCGCATGCATTCATAAGTTTGAGACACAAGGTAAATTGAAATGGCACCTGCCATGATACAAGTGGACATTTTGGTCAACATGGCTCAAGCAGTAGTTCGCCGGAACCAGAGGTGTGAAGTGTCTGGATGCTGATGAAAACCACTTTGAGCACCTCTGGTAACTACAGACATCAAGCATGACTTGCATTCATCTTTTGTTATCGGTATTTATTGAGTATTACAATCTTAATACAATTTTTTCCTTTCTTAAAATGTGTATACAGGGGATGCCGGGATAACTCAGTGGTTGAAAGCTTGCCTTGCAATGAAAAGGTATGGGTTTGAATCCCAGGCCCGGTCTTTGCAAATCCATATGCTGAACCGTGGCACAACTGTTAACCACTGAGATGGCTCAGCGGCGAAGGTTCTCACCTCCCGTGCTGGAGGTCCCCAGGTTTGGTTCCTGCCCCACGTGGCCCCACATTCACTGGTGTGGAATGAAACCAGGTCACAACTAATGATGTACAACGATGTAGACTGCTCTGGGCTCTCTTCTCCCTCTCTCTCTCTCTCTCTCTCTCTCTCTCTACCTTCTCTCAAACAATAAAGTAAATCTTTAAAAAGAATGTGTATACACTTTTTTGGCACTTTCTATATATATGTCCTATTTGTTCTGTTTCTCTAGAGAACCCTAATGCATGTCTGTCTATAAGTAAAATTGTGGCTTTTTTACATAACACATAAGTGGGAAATCAAAATTCTTGAGGTGTCTTTTATTTCCTTCCCAGTGTTCTGCATACCATGGGTGCTTAATAAGTAAGTTTAGGCAGACTGACAGGTATCCTGACTAAAAGCTTTTCTCAAAGCCAGGGTGGCCACTGCAGTAACCCCTCTAGAAGGAAGACAATAACAATATCTGTCACTTCTGGCCCCCTTTTCCTACCTGGAACACATTTCCTTTCCTTTAAATCATATCTTTCATTCCTTCTATCAGTCATTCAGTCAACAAACATGTAATGAGTGCCAATTTCCAAGTGGGCCTGGGCTTGGGACTGGGTGGGCCCCGTGCTTCCTGCTGTGTGGTGCTTGCTGGCCTATGACCTGTGTGTCCACCCTCCGGAGACTCCGGGGACCCAGGCTTCCCTGGGACCCAGGTATCCAATTTATACTAAAAATCCTGGGGGGCCCAGGCCACTTCTTTGGTGTGTGCTGCACCCAGAAGCAAAGCAGTTATCCAGCTGTCTCGAGAATAACCAACTGTCATAACTGGGTCAGCAAGCCTGTGTTCGGTTCCTATAAGAACTGCCTATTAGGTAACAAGCCATCCCGAAAGGAAAGCATGCCTTTCGTAAGGCCTGAAATGAATGATTGCCACATCCTATAGAGCCCACAAACAGTTCTTCACTGTGAAAGAACAAGCTTAACTAGAAAAAATCTCAAAAATGCCTTTTGTAGCTTAAAAAAACAAAATGGGGCACCTGGCCTCAGGGACACACAAAGGACGATAATGTGTGAGGAGAGCTGCAGTGAGTAGAGCCAGGCCAGCATTGTCCTGAGAGGGCAGCCACTGCCTCAAACTGCCTTGTCTTCAGCTGGGAGCGGAAAAGACGACATTGTCAGGTGAAGGCACTCAGAGGAAGGCACTGTGGGGATGGAGGCTCAAGAGCACAGGCACTTAGGAGGAGTTCATCTGGAACCCTGAGATCTAAAGAACCAAGTTCGCCTGTGACAGGTCAGACCTCTTCAGCCTCCACATCATCTCAAAAACCCAGGATGAGGCAGGAAAGAAAGTCAGATTTCTTACACACCAGTGCTCTTGCACATGCACACACACACACACACACACACACACACAGAGTCATGGGCTCTCCCAATAGTTGTGTCCCCTTAATATTTGTCTGTTGACACCTTAACCCCCAATACCCCAGAATGTATTTGGAGACAGAGCCTTTAAAGAGGTGATTAAGGTAAAATAGGTTATTAGGGTGGGGTCTAATCCACTGCAAATGGGGTCCTTATCAGAAAAGGAGATCAGGAAACAGACACGCACAGAGCGACGACCATGTGAGGATACGGGGAGACAACGGCTGTCTGTGAGCCAAGGAGAGAGACTCAGGAGGAACCACCCCTGCCCACACCTTGACCTCAGACTTCAGACTCCACGGCTGTGAGGGAACTAAGTCCTGTTGTTCAAGCTGCTCAACCTGTGGTGCTGTTATGGCTGCCCGACGTGCCTTACACACTGTTCAGACACACTCACACTCACTCGCATACTGTCACACTCACACATAAAAACACACTCACACACTGTCAGAAAAATACACTCATAGTCACACACACAAAAACACTGACTCAGGGAAGCCAGGATGGTTCAGTGGGTTAAGCACTCACTTTGCAGCCCCGGGGACTGAGGATCGAATCCTGGCCCCGGCCCATGTAGAGCCATATGCTGAACTGGGGAGTGCCCCCAGTTCAGTTCTCATTGGGGTGAGACCCGGGCCCAGTTCCTGCCCTGTGCAGTCCCACACCCACCTGTGGAGTGAAACTATGTGGAAAAATTGATGATGTGCAACTATGGAGATTGTTCTGGGCCTTCTCCCTTCTCTCTGTCTCTGTATCTCTCTCTGTCAAAAACAATAAAAATAAATCTTTAAAAAAAAAAACAGACTCACCCACTGACACTGATACACTCACACATAAAAACATTTTCACTTTCACACTCATACCCACTCACACACTCACATACTGTCACACACATAAAACAGTCACCCACTCACACACATTCACACTCACACACTCTCACACTCACACATAAAAACACTCCCACATGCTCACGCTAAGCTCCTGAGACCAGAGCCCTGGGCTGCTGCGGATCAGGCCCACAGCGGACAGTCCCCTGCCTCGAACGGCGGGGCTTTGCTCTCTGCCAAGTTCTGCCCTCTCACTAGAACCCTGGGCCCTCGTGGCCTTTGCCTGTAGTCTGACTTCTTATAGCCTGACTCTGCCTGGGGGCCTGGCACTTGTTCTTCCATCTCCGACCTTGGCTCAGACCAGGAGCTCAGAGGCCTAGACTCTACTGACTACAGACAAGGAGCAAACATTCTTTAAAGATTTATTTTTATTGTTTTTTGACAGAGAGAGACAGACAGAGAGATAGAGAGAAGGGGGAGGGCCCAGAGCAGTCTCCATAGTTGACATTAGTTTTCCATATAGTTTCACTCCACAGGCGGGCACGGGGCTGCGCAGGGCAGGAACTGGGCTGGGAGCCTCCCACATAGGCCCCAGCAAGAACTGAACTGGGGGCACTCCCCAGTTCAGCATGTGGGTCCGCATGGGCCGGGGCCAGGATTCGATCCTCGGGCTCCGGGGCTGCACAGTGAGCGCTTAACCCGCTGAGCCCTCCCGGCTTCCCCGGAGCAAACATTCTGACCTCAGGATTATCCTCTCTGAAGTCCATCGTGTCAGCTAGCACAGTGGTTCTCCAGGTGTGCTCCCCAGACCGGCAGCATCCGAGACACGCGGAACTTGTCAAATCACCTGTCTCCAGGCCCCACTCAGACCCACGGAATCAGAGCCTCGGGGGGCGGAGCCCAGAAACCTGCATTTGAACTTGCACTTTAGGTAGTTCTGGAGCAGACTAAGACTGGAGAACCACTGAAATGGAAGATGTCTAAAATTCCTGCTAGGGAATAAACATCCCAGACTGGCCATAGCATTCCTGGCCATCATTATGATGAGTATTATTTGTGAAATATCTTCCATGAGCCCGGCATTTTCTCAACATTATCTCTATAACCTTTTAAAGTACAAAATATTTTGCAGATGGGTGAAATGGGGCCCAGAGAGGTTACATAACCCATCAATGGACACCAGCTGGAGATGAGCAGGAGGAGGATTGGAACTGGGGCTCCCTCACGGTGCTCTCTCCACCACCCCACATGGGCTACAACAGTGACAGGTGTTTGATCCATAGTCAGCCCTCAATGAATGCTATTTTCTGTGACCTTTGGGTACCCACTCTTCCTACCGGAACCACCTCTGCCAGCCTTCATCACTGCCCCACCCCAGTCCAGTGCCAAACCCCACCCTCCCCTGATGTCCAAGGTCATGAACAGGGATGCATCACAACCATTCCTCAGATGGATATGACTATTGGAGTCAGCTTGTCAACTAAAGGACTAGCCAGTCATAAGTTCAAGACCTGTGATGGCTCAGACAAACACATGCTTTTCCCTCACAATGTCCCCCTGAAAGAGAAACCTCCTACACATGATGTTGAAACGCCCAAGGCTCTGATTATCATAAATGCACATGCCTGTGGGAGAAACACGCTTCGACAGCATGCCCATAGGTGGAGCCTGAGGCTCGCAGCACTGGGCAGGGACCCCTCCACTGCCCTTTCGAGCCACACCTTGCCACTTCCTACTTTGGGAAAAGTAGCCCAGCCTGGTCCCCTATACCCTCACCTGGTCTCCTTAAGAGTGCCCTGCTGGGCCGCCCTCGTCCATGCATGTGGGAAGTGCCTAATCAATTTTTGTTAATTGAATGAATGAATTCTTGTCCCATCTCCCAGATCCTGCTTTAGGAGCAGCTTCGCACGCACACACTCACGCATGCACTCATGCACACACACACATGCACTCATGCTCTGTCTAGGGCTGGTGAAGAGAGGAAGAGAAGAGAAAATGGGGTAGATAGGGCAACTTGGCAGAGGGTGAGTGGTGGTAACAGGACAGAGCAAAGCATAGAGGGATGGAGGGGAATGAGAGGGGTTTGTCTCATCGCTGAGGCATGTAAGAAAGAAATGGAGCTGAGGCTAAAGGAAAAGGATCATAAATTGGAAATCAGGCCTGAGGCCTGATAATGAATATTTTTCAAACTGTAGATGAGGCCTGCTTACAAAAATTATAATTTGTGTTGAGCGGGAAGGTCGCTGATGTGGCCAAAGATGGTCCCTAGCCTTCGAACATCTCTGAGTCTGGACTCAGACCCAGCTGGAGGGCTGCCTTGAGGACAGGGCTAATCTGGTAGCACCCAGAGCCACACCAAGGGGTCGTTTTGTGGGCTGGACTTTCACCCTAAGCAATGCCAGGTTTAGTTTCATTTCTGTCCATAGAGAAGTCCTTCACAGCTTTGGGAGGGACCGTTCTGTGTTATGTCACACACAGTGTGCCTTGCACAAGATTTCATTGCAACATGACCAGATTAAAAGTGAATCCTCCCTACCCCCAGCTCCTCCTCTTCACCTGGCCTGGCCCCTCATTACGGTGGATCACCTGGTAATTCCTGGTAGTGCCATGATGGGGCCCAGCACTCAGCTTCAGGGCGCGGCTCACCACTTGTTTCTGCTGCGCGGTGCTTCCCAGGCTGGCTGCCTGCAGTTTTGACTGGGTGTCACTACCGCCCTCTAGCGGGTGGTTACTGAGAACAGCTCGCAGAGAGAGGAGCGTTGCGGACAACACCCCACTTAGGGCTGGCAGCAGGAAGCAGGCCCCCGTGAGCTCCTTTGCAGTGGTAACCTGTGCAAGAGGCTGACAGGTGGACACCCACTGAGGGCACGACACAGGCCCCGCCCTCCACCCGCGGCCGTCACGTGGGAGAGTCCACCGGGGCTGCCCTCCGCGTTTACAGAGGATGCTGAGCCTCAGGAAGGTGGAGTGATGGTGCCTAAGGAGGCAAAGCCAGAGCTGGAACCTGTCTTCTCACTCCTGTTACCACCCCATGAAGCCCCTTGGTAAATGACAATGGTGGTCCTGGACAAACTGCCTCAGTAGAATTAAATTATGGATAAGTGAAATTGTCCCAGAGGCAGATTTACCGGGTAGATGTCACATGACCAATATGGTCCCGCTTCCTAAGCCGTCTTCCGTTGTGCTTGTCCCTGGCTTTGGGGTGGGTTTGACACCCCATCACGTGCACCGTGTGTGCCCATCGAGAGTAAAGTACAGCAGTTAGTTGCCCCCAACATAGCACAGCCAGGCATGTGGGTGGTTTCTGATCGTCTTGTAAAGTGAACAATACATTTTGTTGGGAATTAATAGCTGTGAGGGGTGCGGGAGGAAGGGGGGGCGCAGTCAGAAGGTAAAAACTTCCAGTTCTAAAATAGTAAGTCCTGTGGATGTAATGTACAGCATGGTGACTATGGGTAATAATACTGTAGTGTATGTTTGAAAGTTGCTAAGAGAGTAGATCTTAAAAGCTCTCATAAGAAAAACAAATTGTGACTCTGTGTGGTGATAGATTTTAATTAGATTTATTGTGGTCATTTTGCAATATATACAAATATCATATCATTATTCTTTACACCAGAAACTGATATAATGTTGCATGTCAATTATATCTCAATGAAAAAATTGAAATAGCCATGAAGTTTTGTCAGTAACATATAAGTACCAGGTGGACTTATGAGCAATAAATGAATAAATATGGCAAAGTGAGTCTAATCACTAACTAAAGTCATGCTAGAATTCCTAATTTTTTTAAAGATTTATTTTTACTGTTTTTGACAGAGAGAGAGATACAGAGACAGAGATAAGGGGGAGGGCCCAGAACAGTCTCCATAGTTGCACATCATTGGTTTTTCCACATAGTTTCATCCCACAGGTGGGCTTGGGGCTGCACAGGGCAGGAACTGGGCCGGGGTCGCACCCCAGTGAGAACTGAACTGGAGGCACTCCCCAGTTCAGCATATGGGTCCACAGGGGCCAGGGCCGGGGCCGGGATTCGATCCTCGGTCCCCGGGGCTGCAAAGTGAGTGCTTAACCCACTGAGCCATCCCTGCTTGCCCCCTAATTTTATTAGACTGTGGCCTTTTATGTTTTTCCAACAACTTGTTAATGAAGAGCTGATGATACACTATCCCACGGGAGGAGGTCAGTTTCATCTTTGCTTACATTCCAGATGTGAAAGCAAATTCTATGAAAATTAGATGTGTGACCAACATCTTCTAGTTTTTCAAAACAAAGAAATTACTCCTCAGTTGTGTCCCTGGCATATACCAATGTCAGGAAGAGCTCGTAGGTGGAATGATCATAAAATCCAGGTGAAAACTGCTAAAAGGTGGACTATAAACAGGGTGACCAGGAGATGATGGGATAGCTCAGCAGTTGAGCACTTGCCTCACAATTGTGAGGTCCAAGGTTCAATTCCCAGCTCTGGCCCATGCAAAACCATATGCTAAACTGTGGCACAACTGGTAACCAAGATGGCAGTGAAGGTTCTCACTTCCCATTCGGGAGGCCCCCAGTTTAGTTCCCACCTCATGTGGCCCCACATCCACCTGTGAAGAATGAAACGATGTCACAACTAATGATGTACAACTATGGAAACTGCTCTGCCCCCCCCCCTTCTCTCGCTCTCTCTTTCTTCTCTCAAACAGTAAAATAAATCTCAACAATAAATAAATAAGTGAACAGGGTGGTCAGCCTCTAGCCTTTGAAAGGGGCAGTTCAGTGATCTGAGCTCCCCACCAGAGCCCAGCGTGGAGGGCAGGGGAGAGATGTCCAAGGCAGCACATTCCTTCCCAGTTCCCCAAGTCCTCTCTGAAACCGTTAGCATCGCTTAAGGCTGTTTTGTTTCATTTTCCACTTTCTAGGGTCAAGGGAACCTAATATGAAAGTGGTTACAAAGCCTTTCAACAAAGCATTCCAGAACACAGCTCTCCTTACCATGCAAAACATCGATTTCCCTTGAGATACGAGCTGCTGTCCCCTTTTCTGTTTGGAAAGGTGAGGTATAAAATATTTAAATTCATTAAATACAATTATGTGTTCTAAAAGAATGCAAGTCAACTTACCTCTGGGCAGGAAGTCTCACTTGCAGATCAGCATCAGCCTGTTTATATTTGGGACCCTGGTGTTCACTGGGCCCATCACCAACACAAAGCTCTCAGCTCCCAAGGCCACCAGGCTTTCTCCCAGGTCTTCTGCTGCATTTAGTCTTCTGGGCTCAGTTGGGAGATGATGATGACGATGTGATTCGGGAGCCTGCTAGCCCCACAATGGCCTCCACTGCACTGGGCAGTCTAGGCCTGTGACCCTTCTGTCATTCAGCAACACCTTGTAAAGAGTATCCAATGGTACTCACAGCCATTGTTCGGGCCCCAGCCCGGGATCCCCATTCAGCTGTTGCCAGGACTGAGAGGAATCTTCTCTCTGGGTCCCAGGAAGGCCTGAAGCAGCCAGCACCCCCTGCATTGCCCATTGGGTCTTCTTAGAGACCTGCACTCAGGTCTAAAAGGGCAGAGTAACCTCTTCTACAACGGCCCTTGGGTGGCAGGTGACCCAGCCATCCACCGTGGTCCAGCTGCCCAGTGCAGCTGTATTTTGTTACACCTGACCCTCCTCTGGCTGCACTCCCCGCCCCAGCCATTGCTGATTAGAACAGGGGGCAGGGACAGCTGACCCAAGGAGCAAGCGGGAGCTCTCGGGGCAGAAAGCAGGTGGAAGAGGCTAGTGTTTTTTGCATCTTCTTTACCGGAAGAGCCTGAAACCAGACCCTAATCCTTTTTTTCTAATGTTTTGTTTTGCTTTGCTTTGCTTTGTTTTTTAGTGTCCTTCAGGAGAAAATAGCATGTCTCCCTCACAGTGCCCAGAGGTTACCAGACCAAGCTGCATCAGGTGGTTCCAGGGACTCACCCAGGCAGATAGCCAATAAGTGAACTCCAGCTGACCCCGACAGGTGGCCAGAACCGAAATCCACACTTACCCCAAATCTTTGTGAGTATGGACGATATTCAGAAGCCAGGTGTGCTGGGCACCTAGATCTCACTAACCAGACCCTGCCCACCTGGGATCCCTTTACCTTTCTCTCACTTTCCCCCTTCTTACCTTAGATGGTATAGTTCCAGGAGGGTCCAATCAAGACTCCCAAATTAGGATACGTAAATATGTGTAGTTTCTCCTTACCTTTATCCTCTAAAAGTACTCCAAGTCTTTCTTCAAGGAGACTAATCTGAGCCTTGTCCTGGTCTCCCCATTTGGCTCCCTAACAAATAAACCTTTTCCACTGTGAAAACCTATTGCCCCACATGCTGGCTTCTCTGTACATGACAGGCAACAGACCCACCAATTTTGTTCCATAACATACTACCCCTGCCAGTGGCTGTTGGGTGTTCTGGTATTACGAGTTGAATTGTGTCCTCCTAAATTCGTCTGCTGATGTCCTGACCCCAGTACTAAGAATGTGACCTTTTTTAGAGGTAGGGTGTTTACAGAGGTAATCAGGTAAAAGTGGGGTCATTTAGGGCGGAGATGTAGACACACGGAACACTGTGTGAACATAGAGGTCTACAAGCCAAGGAGGGAGTCTTGAAACAGATTCTGTCTCTCAGCTCTCAGAAGGAACCAGTCCTGCTAACACCTTGGTCTCAGACGCCTAGACTCCAGACTAAGGAGAAACTCAGTTTCTGTTTACACCAGCCATGTGGTGGTGCTTGGTAATGGCAGGTCCAGGACAGGAGCAGAGCCAGCCTCTGATAGCACTATCCCACGTCTTCAATGACAATTCCAGCATGCTAATCTCAGTCCCAAAATGGTTTTGTTTTATTATTATTTTTTAAAACATTTAAGGACAGTCATTTGGGCACAGTTTTAAAAGTCACTTTCGCCTATTACTCACATCTTGAGTTAATGTGGGCATTTATTACAATGGAAAATTTTTCTTAACTGAAGTTCATAGTTCACATTAGGATTCACTCTTGATGTTGTACATTCTTTTTTTTTTTAAGATTTATTTATTGTTTTTGACAGAGAGAGAGATACAGTCAGAGACAGAGAGAAGGGGGAGGGCCCAGAACAGTCTCCATAGTTGCACATCATTGTTTTTTGCACATAGTTTCATTCCACAGGTGGGTGCAGGGCTGCACAGGGCAGGAACTGGGCCGGGGTCTCACCCCGGTGAGAACTGAACTGGGGGCACTCCCCAGTTCAGCATATGGGTCCTCAGGGGCCGGGGCCGGGATTCAAGCCTCGGTTCCTGGGGCTGCAAAGTGAGCATTTAACCCACTGAGCCATCCCGGCTTCCCCTATGTTGTACATTCTATAGGTCCAGTGTTTGAACACATCATTACAATGCCATACACAATAGTTTCACCACTCTTAAAACTCACTGTGCTCCACCTTTTCATCCTTCTCTCTCCCAACCCAAAAAACACTGACTTTTTTTTTTTACTATCTCCATATTTTTTCCTTTCCAGAATGTCAGAGTTAGAATCATACAGTATATAGCCTTTTCAGATTGGCTTCTTTCACTTACGTGCATTGAAGTTTCCTCCATGTCTTTTCATGGCTGGATAGCTCATTTCTATTTAGTGCTGAATAATATTCCACTGTATGGATGGAACACAGTTTACTCACCCATTCATCTATTGATAGGCATCATGGTGGCTTCCAAGTGTTGGCAATTATGAATAAAGCTGCTATAAACATCCAGGAACAGGTTTTTGTGTGGACATGTTTTCATCGTCTGTGGGTAACCACCAAGGAGCGTGACTGTTGGTTTGTACAATAAGAGTGTATTTAGTTTCATGAGAAACTACTGAACTGCCTTCCAAAGTGTCTGACCCATTTTGCATTCCCACCAGCAGTGAGCAAGAGCTCCTTCTGCTCCGTGTCCTCGCCAGCATTTGGTGTGGTCAGGGTTCCAGATTTTGGTAATAGTATCTTGTTGTTTTAATTTATAATTCCCTAATTATATATGACATTGACTATCTTTTCATATGCTTTTTGCCATCTGTATATCTTCTCTGGCGAGGTGGCTGTTCAGATCTTTTGCCCAGTTTTTAAATTGCACCATTTATTTTTTTACTGTTGAGTTTTAAGAGTTCATTGTGTATTTTGGATACCAGTCCTCTGTCAGATGTGTGGTTTGCAAATATTTTCTCCCTGTGTGTGGCTTGTCTTCTCATTCTTATAAGTCTGCTCTGTTTTCAGACACTCAGGAGGGCCAACGAGGACAGACACCCAGTATATGCAGCAAGACACACCTCTTCTGGCCACACTCCCTGGGCAGCTGGAAGATGTGTGGGGGGCACATCTAGGCAGAGGGAGAGAGTTTGGACTGCAGGAACATTAATTTGGGGTAGGACTCTGTCAGCTTCCATTGCATTATCTCCATCCACCCATCTTTGCATCCATAAGACATTTAAGGTGTGCCTGTTAGGTACTCTGCGTGATCCTAGGCATTAGGAAAGCAAAGATGAGTGGGACAGAGGTCTTGCCTGCAAAAGAACCTCACAGGCCCCAGTCTGGGGTATCAACAAAGAAATAGGTCATTTCAGTCCAATGTGAGAAGCACCCAGTAGAGGGAAGGCTGGGGGCTATTGAGTGGTAGGTGGCTGTTGAGAGAAAGAGAGTCAGAGTGAAAGTCTCATCTACTCCATGGTCTCCAGGGGCCCATGAGGCAGCACCAGGGAGCAGCCCCTGCCCTGCCGAGCCTTGGCAGGTGAGCCCAGGAGCATCCATTCCCCAAAGGGCAAAGAGCAGGTGACCACCCCCATGCCCCACTCTCACTGGCAGAGCCACACTTCCTCTGTCACTTTCATTTGGCAGCTTGGTCCCCAAACAGGAACTGCTGCAGGGCCCACAGGAGCCACAGGTGCAGCAGCTCTGGCATAGAGTAAATGGCTTGCATGCCACTCACCATCAGCCCAGCATGGGACCCAGGGTGTGACAGGTGCAAGCCTGTTCCCTCGGTGTGTGCATCTTCCTCCCCTGCCCTTGCCTCTGCAAAGTGAGGCACATACAGTGACCCTCCAAGGGCAGAATGACTCCACAGTCAGCGTAGCTGTGAAGGGGGGCCAAGGAACTTCCCATTTACAAGGTTCTGCCACCAGCAATATGGGGGGAATCCTCCCCATCTCTCTCTCAACCTGAAATTCTTTTCATTGTAAAGGTGATGCATCCTCATGACAGGGGAAGAACATCCAGGATGAAAACTTAAAGTCCTCCTCACTCCCTCCCCCACCCCTACCACCACCACCACGACCACCATGTCACCCTCCCCAGAGAGAACCATGGGGAAGAATTTCTTGTGTCTCCTTCCAGGCCTCCCCTAAATGCAAATACAATATGCCTTTGATTGCACAGGAATAGGTTGCAGGACACACAATTTCTGTGGCTTCCTTATTCACTCATTTCACATTTTGGACATACTTCCAGGTTACTATAGATATTAATCACCCGATCTCCCTTTTGTGTCTATCAATCCCTTTTTGAAGGCACTGATTCCGCCAATAAAATGCCCTGAACCGGACTGGCTGGGGGCTGTCAGCCGCCCTCATAGTGAGAAGGGGCAGCAACGTGAGGTGGAATTTCAGCTGTGCTTTCTTCACAGGCTCCCCGACCTCTCTGGGCACGCTCCACATCAGTAAGATGCAGATTATACATGGCGCAGGCGAGGGGAAGAGAATAGTCACAAAGAAGTGTGGTTCTTCTTACAGAAATGGGAACACAGTGCATGTAGATGTACTAGAAGCTGTGATGTTATTGAGACTGCAACTCTCCCACATTTTGTTTTTTGTTTTTTGGGGTTTTTTTTGTGTGTTTTTTTTTTACAGAGACAGAGAAATATAGAGAGAGAGAAGTGGGAGGGCCCAGAGCAGTCTCCATAGTTGTATGTCATCAGTTTTCTACATGGTTTTGTTCCACACAGGTGGGGGGTGGGGGGGCACAGGGCAGGAACTAGGCTGGGGTTCTCCCACATGGGAGGCACGCCCCCTTGAGCCAGGGGACAAACTGGGGGGGGGGGGGGGTTTGAGAATCAAACTAGGGGCCTCCTGCATGGGAAGCACACCTTAGTTCAGCATGTGGGTCCACATGGGCTGGGGCCTGGAGTCAATCCTTGGTCCCCAGGGCTGCAAAGTGAGCGCTTAACCTGCTGAGCCATCCCGGCTTCCCCAATTCTCCCTAAATTGATCCTCAGATGAAACCCAACCCCTATCAAAATCTCATCAGGTTGTTTTTTTTCCAGGAATTTTTTTCAGTGGTTCTCACCCAGCTGCGTGTTGGGATCATGGGTGGGTCGTATCGATCCCAGCCTCAGAGGCTCTGGCTTTAACTAGGGCTGACAGTGCCTCACTCGTGGAAAGGTTCTGAGTCTTAACTACCAAAGGCATGGAGGTTCCTAGGTTGGGGCCCCACACACTTCAGCTGATGTTGGTTTCCTTCTGAAATCTACATGAAACTTTTATTCTCAGGGCTTCTCATATCAGTAAGAATTGAGGTACAGCCTATCACATGTGTATTAGTGAAAATAAAATGTTGCATGTGTATGGGTTTCCTTGGACGACCGTAACAAAGTTCCACAGACTGAATGGCTTTAGCAACAGGAATGTATGGTGGGCGTCACAGCTCTGGAGGCCAGACGTCCAAGACCAAGGTGTGTCTGCATGGGGTTGGCTCTTTCCACGGTCCCTGAAGAAATGATTCCACCTGGGTGTACACGGAAGCACCCTTAGGAATGCTGCGGACAGAGTGCCACGGATGTTGTAAATGTTTATTGAGTAAGAGATGACTTTGGGAGGAAATGTGCTAAGCTGTTTGGGGGAAATCTGCATCAAAATAAAGAGGTTTGAAGACATTTCAGAAACTGTAACACTTGGACTTCCTTTTAGTAGCAGGTTAAGCAACTGACCAAGGTTAAGAAAGTTCTTGAGCAGAAAGATGGGAAAGTGTGAGCACTGCGGCTTTTTGGGGAGGTTATCTGGGCCACCAGGCCTGGGAGCCCCCGCCCCCGCCGGCATGGAGAGGCTGCTCTTGCCCTCTAGCGGTAGTTAGTGGAACTGCCGCTGAGAAGAACAGCCCAGAGTACATTTGAGTCGCGCTCCTCCGCTCATCTGTCTCTACTTGCGCTTCCACCAACCAGGAGGCCAGTCGTAGCGCCTGTCTTTCAAACCTTTTGGGCCCTTCCATCCCTTCATCATGGGTTGTTTTAACAAGGGCCCCTCATAGGAGTTCTTCTTCACAGTAAGGAACGCTCACCCTGTGGACTGCAGCTTTAGGCAGTGTCCATATCCTGACTCAAGTGCAAAGAGGCAGCCAGGTCTCAGCTTCAGAGCCACAGCCAGGCAGTGACAATCCCGCCACGGAGGGCTCCTGCCCTGTCTCCTACTCCTCCCTCCTTCCACGTCTCCAAACGTGTTTGCTTGAGTACCCACTAAAAGAAGTTTACAAAACCATTTTCCCCTTACTTTTGTATTGTCTTTGAACTATTTTTCATCATAGGTTTGCTTAGTTACAAAGAAATGTAACTTAAAGTGTATTGTCCATACTGGCATTTAAAAAATAAAGCTGTTTCATCACTTACATGTATCTGCTGAACCCAAACGCAACAGTGACGTCACATCTACCTTTAGCTGTTTTTAAAAAGATAAGACTGAGGGGATGCTGGCATAGCTCAGGGTTGAGCACTTGCCTTGCAGTCGTGAGGTCTGGGGTTCAATTCCCAGCCCTGGTCCCGGCCCCAGCCCTGGCCTGTGCAGCCTCATACGCTGGACTGTGGCACAGCTGGTAACCCCCGGGATGGCTTAGCAGTGAAGGTTCTCGCCTCCCATGAGGGAGGCCCCCGGTTTGGTTCCCACACCGCGTGGCCCCACATCCACCTGTGTGGAATGAACTATCCTAACTAATGATGTACAACTATGGAAACTGCTCTGGGCCCTTCCCTCTTCTCTCTCTCACTCTGTCCCTCTCACTTTCTCCCAAACAATAAAATAAAATCTTTAAAAAAATAAATAAAAAGGAGATCCAAGATGGCGGCATGAGAGGAGAACGCCGATAACTGCCTGGGAAGGGCCTTGTGAACAGAGGGGAATCCACAGGGGAAACCCTGAGAAGAAACCTCAACTAAGAGAACCACACAACACGGAACAACACACAAAGGTTAGAGAAAAAAGGGGAGAGCGGGAGAGGGAAAGGGAAGCAGCGGTTCGGGGACA
>PVKE010003283.1:0-73744 GCA_004027555.1 Craseonycteris thonglongyai
AGACAGACAGAGAGAGACAGAGAGAAGGGGGAGGGCCCAGAGCAGTCTCCATAGTTGACATTAGTTTTCCATATAGTTTCATTCCACAGGTGGGCACAGGGCTGCGCAGGGCAGGAACTGGGCCGGGAGCCTCCCGCATAGGCCCCAGCAAGAACTGAACTGGGGGCACACCCCAGTTCAGCACATGGGTCCATCTGGGCTAGGGCCAGGATTCGATCCTCAGGCTCCAGGGCTGCAAAGCGAGCACTCAAGCCACTGAGCCATCCCAGCTCTGATTGGAATCTTGTTATGGAAATTTGCCAGGTCTTTGGAGTAGAATCAGTTCTTTGTTCATAGTGGCTCTTAACATATATTCACAAACATGCACGTTATAAGAAGCAGGAGAAATGTATGTTAGATGATCGAGCTCACAGTTTTGTTTTGTTTTTGTTGTTGTTGTTGTTTTTCTTAATCCTGGAGAAAGTGTAGAAAGGGTAAAAGGAAGAGAATGTACAGCTCAGCCAGCCACCCACGATGGAAGTCAGACAGTGACAAATTGGGAGTTTGGTGTGGGGTTGTTACTGGTAAGAAAACACCATAGGAAGCAGGACCTGGGCACTTTCTTTCAGATGTATAAACATTTCCCTAAAGCAAACCTTTAAAGACTTTGAACATCAAACTGTCAAGGCAGAGGGCAGCAGAGAGAAATAGTGTTCTGAAACCCAGCGCAAAGTACCCTGTAAGACCTGCTTTTGGAAAAGTCTTTGTAAGACACCCAGATGCACAAGGGGCACGTTTCTGTGATCTCCGTAAAACCCCGAGAACAGGCACTTTTCACTTGGAGCTCAAGACCTCCGGGTGCCTTTAGACAAATTGAATAATAACTGAAGGTGAACTCCTGTCTATCTTCCATTCATGCATCATACACAGAAATACTATAAAGCACACAAAGCACTGCATTCAAGCCCAGGAAATGCACATCAGAAAGAAGAAGAAGAAGAAGAAGAAGAAAAAAAGTCAAGTCTTCACCAGAAAATGCTGGTTCTAGGCAGTAAAGCCAGCAAGTTTGCACAGTCCTCTGATTTCAGTCAGCAGAGGAGATAAGAAGAGGGGTGAGGAGCAGGAAGAGGAGAGGGGAGGGAAGGGGAGAGAGGGATGGTAAGAGAGATGAGGGGAAGGAAGAGAAAGAAAAAGGGAGAAGGAGGAAAGGGGGAAGAGAAAGGAAAAGAGAGAGAGAAAAGAGAAAGATCTTGAAAATGTTCATCCTTCTTTGTTGGTTTTAGGTTTTCCTTGTCTCTTCCTGTCCATGCCATTTCTTCTCCCACACCTTTCATCCGTGTCCCTACATCCTCTCTGCATCCCATTCCTGACAAACAATTGAGTTCTTCACGATCTGTTGCCACCTTTTCACAGGTCCAGCTGCAAGCTTTTTCTTTCCTCGGCAGGCTCCCTCCCCCCTGTACGCTCTAATGGAACATACCTGCAGGCTCAGCATACACACAAACACACAGCTGTCCTGGTTTCTCTCTGGCATTTTCCAGTGACGGACACTCCAAATATTTAGCACAGCATGCAGAAATGTTGCTATAAAAATGAGACGCCCGTCACCTGCAATGCTAATTAATCGTAAACAAGCTCTTGTGCAGGTAGGAGTTCTGGCAATGATGCCTGGAGACCAGGAATCCCTTGTCAGAACACAGATTCTCTTCTGATGCTAGGTGGCAGTGTTCACTCACGAACAGGCACCTCCCTAAGGCTCGCCAAGTCACACATATAATGCCGTTTGAGTGGGACCCGCGTAAAAGTGGAGAACTCGGAGAGATGGGCTGAAGCCAGGAACATAAGGTGCCGCGCCTGTCCATGAGGGAGTTCATAAATATGGCAAGCTGGGTGTCATTTCTCTAAGAGTTCAGCTCATGATCACTGACATTGTAAGAGTACACCTTGCAACGTCAGCATCAAGATGCCAAAGCAATATTGTCTTTTAAAAATAATATCCTCATGCAGAAATACCCCATAGTTTTCCCATTCTGTCTGAATTTCCCATTTGAATATCAAGACCAGTATTCACAGCAATTAGAAAATGTCTAAACAACAAGTATCGATCTGACCATGAAGGGACTTTCTCCATGTAATCACTGCCACGATACCTTCAGCCTCAAACCGCCCAGGATAGGATTCTTCGGAATATCTTGTATTCTCTCTCTCTCTCTCATATCCCAATCACTTCGATCAATATTACTTCAACCCACACTCTCCTCTTCATTCCCGTTGGAACGTCGTTTGGATTATTTGAGTAGTCACAGGAAAATGCACAATGGTTACTTCCTATCTTTGCAATCTGTCATCTCAAGGCTGCCCAGAGATCACCTGATCAGACCTCTTTTTTTCATCTTGTTGCCCCTTCTGGCACCCTCTCTTTATCGCTGCTTATCCCACTCTGCCCTCTGCCTTTCTCCCAACCGCACTTCTCCACCCCTTTGTTCTCACTGACACTATCTTGTCAAACTTAAGAAGCTGCAACCTGCAGCAGTGGGCACTAATAGCGTGCGGGGGACACAAGGCCTCAGCAACCAAACAGAGAAACTGAAACATAACCACCCACGGACACGGTCCAGCAAACGAAACCTACAACCAAGTCTGGGCAGCAAAGAATGGGATAGTCCCCACATGTCAAAATTTTGAATTGAAAACAGAGGTCTCCAGATTTACTCCATATTCTATGAATTGGCCAAACAATTTTATTGAGATAAACAGAAAAATGGATACAGATGAGAGATAAATCAGGCCAATGCTTTGTATTCCTGAAAGGAGTTGCAGGTTGGTGGCCACACAAGGCAGGTGGTCTCTAAAAGTAGCTGATAGCCTACAGTTTGCACCAGAAACAATGATGCTGGCATCTGCTTTTAGTGACCCTCAACTGTCCACTAGGTTCCTTCTGTGAACACCTTCATTAACCGCCAAATTCTTTAAGTTAATACATCTAGTTCTCACCCATGGCCAAATGCTCCTGTTTATTTTTCCAAATGCGCTGCTTTTGTAATAACACCAGGCTAGGAGTTATTGTGGGAGAGGGGAGGAGACACAAAACAAGAAAGAGAAAGGTCACACATTTAAAGCCATATGTTTTTTTGGTGCTTTTTTTTTTTTTTTTTTGAGGTGTGTTTAGCACAGAGACAAATTGTACATTTACCGTGAGTCACCAGGATCTAACGAGCTCCTAATGTGTTCTATACTTCAAGGTTTTTCAGAACAGGCCAGTAACTTAGCAACCAACAGCTAAACCTTGACAGGAATAATCCTTATTTGTGTTGCAGCTTCAGGCTTCCCCACTATAGGTTCCTTTTTTTTCTTTCCAGTTTTTGTTGTTGATTTTTGTTTGTTTGTTTGTTTGTTTTGGTTTTTAAAGAACCCCAGAACAAGGAAGAAAGGAAGAACAGCTAATGCTGGGAAGAAAGAATTTTCCCCCTGTTGCTTCAGGTCATAGGCTGCAACATAGACCTAGCATTGGGAATTACTGCCCTGAGACACTGAAGAAGGTAATGGGAAAAGACTAGATGTGGTATTTCGGGTGAATTCCAGATGGGTTTGCTAACTTAGCACTTATGAATTTAACATTTGCAGTGTTGGCAATTCATAAATCAACATGAAATTCTCTGATGTCTAAAACATTTGAATATTGCTGAAGTACAAATCTGTGACATGAACTGATCGATAGTAGCAAGTAGTGCGGTCAGTCAGCTGATTGCCCAATGTCTTTACTGCAGCACACTTTTATTGTTGTCTACTGAAGTATTTAAAAAGAAAATCACTTCATTATGAATGGTCTCCCACTCCTTATTCCCTTAAAAACAAACAAACAAGCAAAAAACTCCTACAAAGACATAGAAAAGGTGAGAGTCTCTAAGATAGCATTAGTGGCCAACCAGGAAATCTATTTTTTATATGATAAACCATAAAAACAGTATGGAGATTCATAAAGAATTCTGTAGGTGTTACTCATCATCTTCAATGGTCTACTAGAGTTTTCATGGTTTCTGCAGAACTAAAGAAGTGATGACCCTGGTAGGACACTTTAGCAGATCATTATTATGAGTGAAACTAGCAATGGTAAGAAAGTTTGCTAAGCAGACCGTTTATGATTCCACAGGTCAGTCCATCGCCCACACAATAAGAGAAAACGTGCTCTTACCACAAGTCTCTGCTTAATTGTTTTGTCAAGCTCAAGGAAATAAAAGAAACATTTAATGTACATCCGTTTTGGAAAGATAAATAATACAATATGATGAGTCTTCAGAATCACTGAGCTCTAGGCCTTGCTCTGCTATTAAATGACCAGGAGACTATGGGTTTGGCTAACTGCTGTAGGCCTAGGAACCTCCCTTACATTGTTATACGCTGGGATAGCTCTTTTAGTCTTAATATATGATCTTATTAAAAAGACAGAATTAAAGGGCAGTATAATGCATAAAACTGTGAGTAGTTCTGCATGAACCACAGCAAAGATGAATGTTGGTTCTTTCATTTCTTTCCTGAAAAAAGAATAACTATAATTTTTGTTTTCAGCACAAGCAGGTGCCATGGGACCTTACTAGTTAATGTATTCTAAATTCTCTATTAATAATTTAAAAGATTGACACCTTGTAAGTTTGGTGAATAAAAATTTCTCCTAATTACTCCTGTAGATTCTCATTAAAAATAAGCTTTGGTGAATGCTGCCATCTGATTTTTATACATACATGTATTTGGTATAATCATTTTACTGTCATGTAATTATATGAGCAATGGTTTAGAGGTAACTGATAAATAACAGAAATTTTTGTCTCTTTCTGGACAAAACATATGGAAGGTGAACTCAGACAGCTCAATAGGAGGTAGAGGACAGTTAGAAAACAAGGAGGAGTCTGGGAAAAGCTGAGGACTAGTTGCAAGGAGAGATATGCATTTTGAATAAAATAAAAGAGAGAAATTGAATGCAGTAAGACAATGTAGACAAGGGGTGTCCATTCTTTTGGCTTCCCTGGGCCATATTGAGAGGAGAATCATCTTGGACCACACATATAATACACTAACACTAACAATAGCTGATGAGCTAAAAAATAAATTGCAAGCAAAATATCTCATAAGACTTCAAGAATGTTTACAGATTTGTGTTTGGCCACATTCAAAGTTGTCCTGGGCCACATGCAGCCCACAGGCTGTGGGTTGGATAAGCTTGAGGTAGACTGTCAAGATGCCTGGCAAGAGGGGCCTGGACACTGACACAACTTGGAAATTAGACATTGATATAGATTGTAGAATCTCAGCCAGGACTGTTCTATAATCTAAACAAAGATTTAGTGCATTTGTCTATGCTCCACTTAATTGCATAAGACCATATTTTTTAAATCCTTGCAAAGACTTCCTATCACACAAGTCTAGAGCATAGATATTTTTATTGTGTCCTATGTAAAAGGTTCTTCACTGCACATTCCATGAGGGTGCGGTTTATATTGGCCTGTGCTATGAGTGGGGACCCCTGGAATGTGTAATATGGAGAACCAATAGACTCATAGATGCTGATACTCTGGTTAATGCTACCTCTGTCTCTGCATATAATAGACTATAGTCTCTATTTACTTTAGGAAAGTTTTGGAAAGTTGCATAATATGATGGTGGGGAATGAGTGGGAAGACTTTATTTCTAAATCCATGGACAACAGCAAGAGCTACTAGCCCTCTGTGAATGACAACAAGAATGATGCTGTACTCCCACACAGTAATGAAGAGAACAGCTGTTGGGGAAAATGAGAGTCTGATGGAAGGGAGAAGACACTGGGAACTTATAGTACAGCTATATAATGAAACTAAGTGATGGTTCCTCAAGATATCTCTATTCTAAACTATAATTCGAAGACAGAATTGATAGCAATATATGTGTGCTCTCTCAGTAGAGAGAGGAAAATGAAAGGAAGTCTTCTATTATGGTTTATTTTCATGTACCATGTTTAGCCCTCAAAACACAATTTTAGAGTTTCATAGTCAAGATAATGAATGCTCTCTGATTTGGAAAATTGTGGCCTGGTGGACTAGGACAACATGAAGAAATAGTACAAAATCAACTTTCATCCGTCTCCTGTTCTTTTCCTTTGCCAGTGCAAATTCTGAGAAGACAGAAATATGACTTCCTCTCTTTTACATTTACTGAGAAATATAACAAGAACGCGGAAAAGAAATTGTGATGTGTTTTTATGAAATGAAATAAATACAGTTACTCTCTTTTTTGTTTTTTAAGATTTATTTTATTGATTTTTGACAGAGAGAAACAGAGACAGAGAGAGACAGAGAGAAGGGGGAGGGCCTAGAGCAGTCTCCATAGTTGACATTAGTTTTCCATATAGTTTCACTCCACAGGTGGGCACAGGGCTGCACAGGGCAGGAACTGGTCCAGGAGCCTCCCACATAGGTCTCAGCAAGAACTGAACTGGGGGCACACCCCAGTTCAGCATGTGGGTCCACATGGGCTGGGGCTTGGATTCCATCCTCGGTCCCCGGAGCTTCAAAGCAAGCACTTGACCCGCTGAGCCATCCCAGCTTTTCCCAACACAGTTACTCTTTAGGTTAAAGGAATTTTCTTGGGTTACTATCCCTAAATTATGGGAAGTTGGGGAGGAGGAGAAATTAATTTCAGTTGTGATCACCCAAGGACAAATCATATTCATTAAAAACAAAGCAACAAACAAACAAACAAATGAAAAAGCAAAACAACATAAATATTGCCTGCATGTGGTTGGTTTATGGAGAGGCTCCCATTTTAAATTACTACTTTTGACAGCCATAAGCTTTAGAATAACTATATGTTTAAGCAGATCAGGCATCCAAGACATTATAAAGTAAATAAATAAAAAATAAAGCTTATTCTGCATTTTCAGTGACTGCAATATTTTAAATACATAGAAAAACAATACTGAGAAGCTGAGCAGTAATTTGTGATAAAAAGAGCTTAATATGGTAGTTTGGCCAAGAATATTCTTCATGATACTGTACTGGCAACACATTTCTATGCTTTTAGAAGCTTCTGATTTCCCTTTCACCATAATAACCACAGTTGAATTCATTCAGTTCAATTCAACTTGATAAATGTTTATTGAACATTTCATAGTGAAATGGGAAGAACATGGGACTTGGCTTCAGAATTCTTGGATTTGGTTCTGGCTCCTGCTATTTACTTGCTACTTGACTTTTACTAAATAAATTTACCTCTTTGGGCCATAGTTTTGTAATATGTGAAATTCAAGTCTCGACAAGTTGTGAGGCACTTTTAGGTGTAAGGCTATTAAGATGAGTGTAATACTTTGCTGAGATGTGAGAGGAATGCACAAAAGAGGTACGATCTGAGACTTTGTGTCACTTAGATGGCAACATGACACACTTTGACCTGCCCATTTGCTTATTTGTCTCAGATCTATTCCTTGTTCTTTCTGTGCCCTGGCTACATCATATTTCCTGTGCCCTTTGCTTTCTGGCTTCCTGGAGATTTGGTTAATGAGAAGCACTGGTGGGAGACTGGAGGGTGGTATGAGGAGAAATCTCAGAATAATTTCCTTTCTCTCTCTCTCTCTCTCTCTCTCTCTCTCTCTCTCTCTCTCTCTCTCTCTCTCTCTCTCTCTCTCTCCTCTCTTTCTCTCTGCTCTGGATAGTGTCCAGAATGACAGCTATGGACATTAGATAAGTTGGCCTCATGGTCCCAGCTGCCATAAAGTGGGAAAGAAGATCTAGCTTCTAAAAGGAAGCTCCGGGGCTCTAGTGATGCCACCGATAGCCTTGCACCTCCAGCTCAAGGGTAGTGGCAGTCATGTCTTACTTGTGTTACCCTCTGCTCAGCTTCAGCGTTCTCTGTCTGGCCTTTTGATTCTTCTATTCCCAGTGCAATTAATTCTCTCTATTAGAAATGCCAGAGTGGTTTCTATTTTTTTGAATGGATCCTGAATATTATGTAATGAAAAGACTATGACTTTGCAGGAAATAAGAGAAAAAAAAAGGACAAGTTTGAATCCAAAGTCAGTCCATGAACCAGTTTTGTGATTGTGGAGAAAAGTGATTTCATCTCTTTAATTTTAATTATTGGAATAATAATGCTTAAGTTGCAAGATGTTCCTAAGGATGAAATGAGAAAACACACATGAAATGGTGATTGGCACATGTTAAGTGTCCAATAATCGTTAATTGCCTTCCTTTTATTCTCATGGACAATTTAGGAATTAAAAAAGGTACTCTTAAAAAAGTAATAAAATAACACAAAGCTACAAACAATATACAAGGATTGAAGAAAGTGCTAATAGAACATAACTCACTGCTGTTTAAGTACTCCACAGTTCTAACCCAACCCTTAGACTCTTCCCTCTGTTATGGAACTTCCTGTATTAGTGTGCTTGTGTTACCGCAACAAAATGCCGCAGACTCGGTGGCTTAGAAAACAAATATTTACTTCCTCACATTTCTAGATGCTAGAAGATCATGATCAAGGTGCCAACTGATTTGATTTTTGGTAAGAACTCTCCCTTCCTTGCTTGTAACAGCCACTTCCCCACTTTGTAGATGTGTGTGCCTGGGGAGGGAGGGAGCATGACAAAAAGAGTCTTATTGCTGTCTCCTCCTATGACATTAATCCTACTGGATCAGAGCCCCACACATATGACTACATTTATCCTTAATAACTTCCTCCAAGGCACCCTCTCCAAACACACCCACAAGGGGTTAGGGCTACAACATAGAAATTTTGAGGTAACACAAACATTCTGTCTATAACTCCTCTAATACACATTTTTATGGTGTTGGTGACTGAAACATTCTTCCCTTTCTAAAATAACCAACTGATTGCTAGTTAGCAAACCTCATGTTTCCAATATTCTTCAATCTAAATGTTCTTATATTTTTATTTTCAGGTTTCATAAAGCCAATGTGCCCTACTTTATAAATCTTGAAAGTTTAAGTCTATATCAAATATGTACCCTCTCGTTAATCTCTAAATTCATTATTATGAGTTAGTGCTGCTTTTAAATTTGGAAAAGCAAGAGTTGTTTTTGACTTTGGGGCCAGATTAATAACCTAAAAATGACTCAAAGGAACTCAGCTATCTTCCTTTTTAAGAGGTTGTCTTAGGTTCAAAGAACAGTTCATTTCTATTTGGACATGGAATTTAATTCGGCTAGTCACATGCAATTACTGAAATAGACATTGTTTGCAGTAAACAAGTAGGTTTAGAAATCTGCCGTATAACCCAGATGCTGAGGTCTAGCAAATGACTTTGTCAAAAAAAAACTCAGTTCCACACATCTGTAAAAAGAGGGATGTGAAATACTCTAATTTTTTAGGGATACAGGTATTATACTACTAAATGTTTAAAATACTTTTACAATTTATTTGTTTGTGATGAACTATACATAAATAGTATGTGTATTAACCTTACTCATTTCTTTTCTAATCTATAGAATAGTATAACTTCATTCAGTTGTGAATGCTGATGTGAAATGAGTGATGCATCATTTTCCATAGCTGAAGCTCCTAAGTGTCTCAAAAAGAACTTGGGGCATTATTGACACAAATAACTTTTTATATTTTCCTAGAGGCTGTGAAATTCTTGGTCATATTTTGAGTGGATACCTGAAGAAAGCATAAAAAAGGCTTGTATCTGATTATTCATGAGAAGATCCAATGTCAGTGGTTAGCCAGGCATAATAGGTTTTTCAGATATTTTTTTAAAGTTTTGTATTGGATTTCATCCAAGTAATCTTACCTAGCAAAACCATGAGTAGCCTGGTCATTGAATCTCGCTTTGAAAAATCAGTGGGAGATAACTTTCTTAGGCCAAGTAACATCTGAAATGCATCACAGGACTCCTGAACCTAACCTGATGCTAATACTGTACTCGTTACCACTATCCCATTTTCAACAGAAAAACAAAATGAAACAAAATAAAACAAGCCCTTATAAAGGTCATCTTGCAAAATGTATTGAGAGCCTTAGAAAGTGTGATCAACTTTGATCAAGTAAATCCATTACTATAAATTCAACCAAAGAATCTGTAAATTAAGATGCCCCTATGCAAAGACATTCATTACCCCCCATTATTAATAATGGTGAAAAATCAGAAGAACCTAAATGTTTCAGAGTAAGAAAACTGTTTAATTATGATTTATCCTTTGAATGGAATATAGTAAGGTAAATAAATATTTAGCAGAAGAGCAAGTGCTCTCTAAGGAGCATCTACCTACTTTGCTGTCACTTTGTCTCATCTTAGAGACTTTTCAACTAAGCTAAGAGATCATACAGATGTTGACAACATCCAGATATAACCTACTGATATCATGAAATTCAACTTCATATTTATTCCCATTTGTTATATAACTGTATGCCTCACAAAAAAAGAAAAGAAAAAGGTATAACTATTTCTCCCTGGATTCTTCCAGAGTGTCCTTCCTTCTAGGTACCCACCACTCCTCACAGATTATGATGTGGTGCCTACACTTTTTTTTTTTTAAGAAAATCTTTTTTTTTAAATTTGTTTTTATTGGTTTTTGACAGAGAGAGGCAGACAGACAGACAGAGAGAAGGGGGAGGGCCCAGAGCAGTCTCTATAGTTGACAGCATTAATTTTCCATATAGTTTCACTCCACAGGTGGGCGAGGGGCTTCACAGGGCAGGAACTGGGCCGGGAGCCTCCTGCATAGGCCCCAGCAAGAACTGAATTGGGGGCACACCCCAGTTCAGCATATCAGTCTGCCTGGGACGAAGCCGGGATTTGATCCCTGGTCTCCGGGGCTGCAAAGCGAGCGCTTAACCCATTTAGCCATCCCAGCTTCCCCACTACACTTTTTAAACTGATATGATAGTAAAGATCTTTACTTAAGTTAGACTCCTGGTCCTCTTTCTTATAAGATTTCAGAAAGTGCCTAACTTAGTCATGACCCTCTCACAGAGAGGCAGGGAGATTAAGAACATGAAGTTCAGTGTAAGACAGGTAGATTCAGAACTCAGCTCTGTTAACTTCCTTACTCTGCTCAGTTTACTGTTCCATAAATCAGGTTTATTGTGAGGATTATATAAATACAAGGAATGACGATTAAGTTTGCAAACCTGCCAACATGCACTTACATTGGCAGCACTGTACAAACAACTTGCTAAGGTTTCATAATGTTGTTATATCAGTCTCACAGCTGTGTTCATGTCGATGTGCATTGGTATGTCATTGAATGGTGTTCATTACTCTTGTTGCATGGTTTTGAGTGCCATTGTGAGAATGTCAGAGCTTGAGTATTCCTAAACCTTTTGGAGAGGCAAGACGATGTTTCATCATTGGTGATGAAACATGAGTGTACCAATATGACCTTGAAGCAAAGTGTCAAAATGCATGATAAAAGTCAGTCAATTCTCCATGACCAAAAATGTTCCATCAGTCTAAATTAAGTGTCAAAACCATGTTGGTAACATTTTTAGTACATGTAGTACAGAAGTGTGCACACTAACCTTTTTGATATTAGAAGGATCGTTCATTATAAATTTGTAGCAACTGGACAAATAGTCCACCAAGTTGATTATTTGGAAGTGCTGAAAAGACCCCATGAAAAAATGAAGACAATGACCTGAATTTTTCACCATCTATGGCTCTTGCATCACAACAATGCACCAACTCACATGGCAATGTTTTTGAGGGAGTTTTCAACAAGTAAACAAATAACTGTTTTGGAACACACTCCCTACTCACCTAATCTGATGAAGAGCTTTTCTTCACCTGAAGATAAAGTTAGTACTGAAAGAAAGATGTTTTTATGACATTTAGGACATCAGGATAATAACATGATGGTTCTAGTGGCCATTCTAGAAAAAGAGTTCCAAAATTGCTTTGAAGGGTGAACTAGCCACTGGTGCCGGCGCATAGCTTCCCAAGGGGAGTGCTTTGGAGGTGATCATAGAGATATTCAGCAATGAGATATGCAGCACTCTTTCTAGGATGAGTTTATGTACTTAATTGTAAGACCTTGAGTGTATTTTACTTAGAGCAGTGCCTGGCATGTGACATTCAATAACTGTTAGCTACTGTCATTACCATTTGTAGTATTTGCATCTCCATCATTGGTATTGAGTTCTATACAGGTAAATTTTATTTTGAGGAATAATGATTCATTACATTTTGCAAAAACAAGATGATGGTAAAGGAAACAAGAAACACATTTCACAGGTAGAAGATAATTTAGAAAATGGTTAACACAGCTAATTTTTTAAAAGGTGTTCAGTGTTTTCAACTTGCACAAGTTATACATTGAGCTTTTGGTCAACTGGGAATAACCAAAAAATCCTGGCATCTCATGACTTGCTTCTGCCACAAGTAGACAGTGGAACCTCATGCCAATACAGTCCCTGAAATGGCTCCGAATTATAATGGAGTCGGGGAATGAGAAAGTTGTACATGTCTTAATGGCAGATGAAGCAAGGCAGAAAGAAGATTCTCAGCATATTATTATAAAATTTGAGGTGATTGAGACAATCTTCCTTTTCACTTAAAACTGTCATCAAATTCAACCAATGAAGTTGCTAGCTTAAATGAAATGGACACCTGTTCCTCATTTGAGAGAATATTTTAACCATCAGATAGAAATTAAAATGTTTCACATATTTCAAATAGAGTTGTAATTCATAAAAACTGTTTATATATTGCAATATAGTAAAGTGTGAGCTTGGCAGTTTTTATTTGTTATTTAACAAGCATATCTGCGTAAATATGGTTTGGAGGTATAGTGCTACTCGTATTTCCTAATTATGAAGTGATTCTTGCTCTAAAATGGCACTGGTTTTTGCTTTGAGTCTGGTTATGAAAATGCCTTCTAGCCGTTGTGTATATAACAATATATATGACATCAGAGTCTGATGCTTTAGTGCAAAATGAAATTGCTAAACTTTAAATAATGAGGACACCATGGATTTGATCATTCTTAGTGTTTGTAAAGCCTCAAAATAGTTTAGGAAAATTTATTCTGCATTTCAAACTGCATATTTAATATTTCTAACCAAGACATGGTAACAGAGTTTATTCCCAAACTTGCAAATGAAACCCAGAAAGGTTCATAGCGGGTAGGTAGCACTCTGGGGATGGTATTTGAATTCAAAATGACACTGTTAAATTGGAGAAATAATCAGAAATCAACACAATGAAGCCTAACAGGAACCAGTGGAAATCATGATTAAAAAAAAAAAATTAAGTGGAACAATAGTAGAAATGAAAATTTTGTAGGACAGTTCCCGGTATTCAACTTAACTAACAGATCACAATATAAGCATAAATTATTAGGCCAAATACTAATTCACCCTAGTTTTTCTTTTTTTTTAATTACCGGTATGTTTTATTCCTTAAATATATTATTAGAATGCATAAGTCCTTGCTTACCATGCCAACTTGGTCATCTCTTTGTTATATGTTTTTTATTCCTTACTCTCCTCATCCTCCTTCTCCAACCGTTGCCTTCAAGTTTTTCTAGGCTTTCTGTTGCCTCCAGCAGTCACCTGGCTAGTCCTGACCCTAATGGCAAAAGTGGTAAATAAATAAAGAACAAGAGTCATTCTGAACTAGAGCTAGAAATGACCTGGGAGTCAGTCTACCACTGTATGTTGGTAATTTTCTCAATTCCCGGAGACTCAATTAGGTATAAGCTAAGCATATTTTGGCATAGTTCCCTGTTTGGGTACTAATGTCTCCCACTCCTATTACATCTTAATGAAGATCTTGCAGAAAGAGAAGCATGTTAAGCAGTTCTCAGTAACGAATGATACAGCCAGGCTTATATGTGTCTTTGAACAATGCCAAGGACCTGGGCTGCTTCTCTTACCAACAGGAGGCAGTGATAAGAATTAAAATCACACTCTATTATAAAGGTAATTTTCACTTTAAAAGAAAGAGCCAAACTATTCTGAAAAATGTGCCATTTCATACATTCCCAGCATATATAAAATGAAAGTTGCTATACATCCTCACAGTCATTTCATATTCTTTTTTTTTTTTAATTTTAGCTATTCCAGCAGGTGTGAAATGGTATCTCATTGGGATTTCAACTTGCATTTTGCATTGAATTTTCAATTTGCATTTCCAGGGTAATTAATGATGGTAAGCACCTATTCTCATGCTTACTGGTCATTCATATATCTTCCTTTGTAAATTGTCTGTTCAATACTTTTGCTCATTTTTAATTAGATTGTTTGTATTTTAATTATTGATTTTTAGGAGTCTTTTCTATATTCTTGACAGAATTTATTTGTGAAAAATGCATTTTGAGTATTTTTTGCCAGGCTGTGACTTGCCTATTCATTTGCTTAATGATGTCTTTTGATGAGCAGATGTTTTTAATTTTAATAACCTCTAATTTATCAGAATTTTTATTTTCTTTTATGGTTTGTACTGTTTGGGTTCTATGTAAGAAACTGTTGCCTCTACAAGGTAGCAAATATATTTACTTGTGTGAGGGCTGTCCAGAATTCATCTAGCCATGTAACCCTCCCATTATATTGGTGATGGCTGGATTTTTTCTGGATAGTCCTCATACTTTCTTCAGAAGCTTTATGCTACATTTCATGTTTAAAAGTATCAACATTTTCAAATTGAATTTTTGGCATGGGATAAAGTATAAATACAAGAAATTTCCCCCTTCATTGTGAGTATTTGGTTATTCTAGAACCATTGGTTAAAAATACATTCCTTCTCCCATTTAATTAACATAGTGCTTTTGTCAAAATTGGTTGTCCTGACTCAATATTAATATTAGTATAGTAATTATTCCCAAATTGTTGAATGAATTCAACATAATTTCAATCAAAAGTCTAACAGGCTTTTTTTCCCCAGTAGAAATAGACAAGTTGAGTTTAAAATCCATACAGAAATACAAAGGATCTAGAATAACCAAAACAACTCTTAAAAAGAAGAAATGTAGAATATTTACTCTAACTGATTTCAGGACTTACTATAAAACTATAGAAATCAAGGTAATTTGGAAATTTGCAAAAAAAAAAAAAAAAGAGAGATTAATGGAAACAAAAAGAGAATCCAGAAATAGACAAACTCACATATTAATTGATTTTTGACAAAGGTGCTAGAGAATTCATTGAGAAGAGAAAAGACTTTTCAAGAAATAAATACCTATATGAAATAATCGATACATCTATTCCTACTTCATACCACACACAAAAATTAACTCAAATTGTATTACAGTCTTAAATATAAAAGCTAAAAGTATAAAACTTTTACAAGAAACTGCTCATGATTATGATGTAGGCAAGTTTTCTTTGAACACAACAGCATGAGCCAGATTAAAAAAAAAATGATAAATTGGTTTTCATTAACAATAAAAGCTTCTGATTTCCAAAGCCACCATTATGTACACAAAAAGGTAAGCCACAAATTGGTAGATATGTTTACACCTATCAGATAAAGAGCTTGAGTCTAGAATACATAAAAAACTTTTGAAATCAATTATAAGAAGGCAAACAACTCAATAACAAAATGAGTAAAATATTTGAAAATATACAAATGGCCAATAGCACATGAAATGATTCTCAAGATCATTAGCCATTAGAAAAATGAAAATTAAAAACACAAGGTGATACTCCTCATATACTCATTAAAAAGGCTAAAATTTAAAACCGCCATCATCACTACCAACCACCGAAAGAAACCTGGCCATTCTAAGTACTGGTGAGAACATGAAGCAACTACAACTCATATGTGCATTTGGTGGGAATGCTACAACTATCAAATTATTGGAAAGAGTTTGGTAGTTCCTTATAAACCTCAATATATGCCTATCATATAGCCCAGTCATTTTACAACTAGTTATCTACCCAATAGAAAACAAAATAAATGTCCACACAAAGACTTTTACACAAATATCCATTGCAGTTTTATCTATAATAGCTAAAAACTATGTAAAGTTCAAATATTCATCAACAGGTAAACAGACAAACAAATAATGGTATATCTATGGAATACTTTTCAGCAATAAAAAAAAGAATTATTGAAACATACATCATGGTCTATTCTAAAAATCATTATGATGACTGAAGGAATTATTCTAGCAAAATAGAGTGCATACTGTGTCCATTTACACCATCTAATTTATAGTGTCAGAAAGCAAATCAGTGTTTCCTATGGATGAGTGTTTAAGTATGAATGGATTACTAATTGGCACAGTATACTTTTGAGAAATTATACAAATATTTATCTTAATCAAGAATGTATACATATGCCCAAACTGATCAAATTATATACTTTAAATGTGTAAAGTTTAGTATACATCAATTACACCACATTAAAAGTGAAACATCAATGCATTTTATATGTATGTGTGGCTATAGAAGTGCTGGTCCTAGGGTTTTATCTAAGAGAAATGAAAACATATGCCCACATAACATATGCCCAGATTTGTAGAAGAAATGTTAACAGCAACCTTGTTCATTATGGTCAAAAACTAGAAAGAAGCCAAATGCCCATCCACTGAGGAAAGTGATAGAAAAGCATAAGCTACTGATACACATAACACAATGACTTTCAAACATACAATATTAGGAAAAAAGAAACAGATATCTCTCTCAAAACAAACAGACAGACAAAAACAACACACACAAAAAACAGAGCTCCATACTATATGATCCATTCGTATAAACTCCAAGATGAGGTAAACTGATATATGGAGAGAGAAATCAGAAAGACTTTATCTCTGGAAGGAGGGGTGAAATTGATGCATCCATATATACAAACACACACAATAGTATATACACACACATGCAGTGAAAATGTATCAAATTGATTGTTTTACAACTCTGAACTTTATCACTTGTAGGGAAAAAAGAGAGGTAGGAAGAAGGAGAGAAGGAGGGAAGAGTAAGGTAGAAAAGATGAAAGGAAGGGGAGGAGGAAGGAAGGGAAAAAAGAAAGAAAGAGAAGAAGAAGAGAGGAAGGAGGAAGGAAGGAGAAGAGGAGGAAAGGGCAGGGGAGGGAAAGAGAAGAGTGGGGGGGGGAGGGGAGGGAAAGGAAGAAGGAATGAAAGTCAGTTCGAACACCAGCCTCTCTGTAAAGCCTCTAATTCCTCCACTAGAAGTAGCATCTTAAAATAAATAGATACTAGATAGGCCACTATTCTAATCTACTGCATTACTCAGATGGCTTGATTTACTCCATTAATAATAGTTTAAAATATTATTGCACAACTCATGGTAATCACATAGTTGATGTGGAAACTTTCTTCCTATAGAAGGATTCTACATGGAAGATACAATAATATGATTTAAAAGCACTATTTCATAACCCCCAATGAAATAATGGCCTAGGCAATGCTCATCAGTCAATACTAACACGATTACGGTAGGTAAAATATTGATGGGAACCTTTAGAATAGCTGGGGCCAGGCTGACAGCACCTGAACCATTGATTAATCTTAGCCTCACTACAAGCATGATGGCCAGCTCTTTGTAGAGTGCTTTTACCTGTGATGCAAAAGCACTAAGTACTGCCTAGAAAGCATCCTCGAAAAAAGTCCTTGATGCTGATGCTAATCAAACTAGGGGAATTATGTAGAATAGAGGAACACTTTGAACTACAGCATAAAGAAACAATCAAATAAATTCAGAATATGGAATATTTCACGCACATACAAAAATCGTCCAAATACCCAAACAAAAAAAAGTTTGGAGGAGGGGGGCTGTTACAGAATAGAGAGGTAATAGAGATTACAATCAAATTTAATGTGTGAACCTTATTTTGGATCCTGGTTTGAAAAAATTCACTACGAAGAGACACACCTAAGACAATTAGAGTATTTGAATATGGTCTGGTTATTAACTGACCTGAACAAATATTGTTAATATTGTCAATAAGGTCCTGTGATAACACTTTTTAAAAGTATGCCCTTGTCTTTTAAAGCATGTCAAAACATACATAAGTAATGATGTGTAAAATATTGTTATATTTAGGATTTGCTTTACAGTACTCTGAAAAAAATGAAGTAGTGAGGGTTAGGTGGAACAACATAACATTAATTAAAGTGTTGAAGTTGGTAAAGGAATACACAAATTCATGAAACGATTTTTTCTTTCTAGTATTGTGTATGTTTAAAGATGTTCATAATGAAAAAATATAAATGCTTATTAACATCTCCATTTCATATTACTTTCTTTTTTAATATTTTAGTGTTTCATGATATTTATGAATCCTAACTCCATGTCCTTTTCTAATATTGCAAAATGCATTTATTTTTACCTCTTACATTTTATGAAAACCAAGCATGTGTAAGGACATGTTTTAATCTTCAGAGACAGACCAACGTACAGGTAGGCCACTTTCTCATTCTTAACATCCCCTTTCTTCAGCCTCAAATTCTTTTTACTATGAAAGACAAAGCAGGAAAGACATGCACCTCTAAATCCTCTATCAGAACACTCCCCACTTGCAAAGCCAGAGTATGTTCATGTGTTTACGTGTTGCTGGATTGCTAACAACCACTCACTGAGAGCTCTGGTTGAGGTCCCCGCACACACAGGGTTTAGCCTGGAACAATGTAGTGGAAACTAAGATTTTCTTTTAGCTTTTCTACCTCTTACAGTACTAAAGAAAATAAAAGTTTTACAAAGGAACAATGACAAAAATTTATTAGCTTCTTTTGTGTGCATCAAATGCTGGTACAAATGTATTATTATTGACTTGCTATCTGTATTTCAGCCACAGTGAATGTATTGCTATTTCTAGAACCTCACAAACTGGTTTTCTATTAGGATGTTTGCACTGGTTTCTCCATATACCTCCAGGCTCTGTTCAATGTCATCTCTTCCAAGAGATGTTTCTGAGCCCTAATCACAAATATTACTCACCTCTCCGTCTTTTCATTTCACATTTACTCTATTACTTTTCTTCTTCTAAGTACTTATAATGTTTTTCTTTTTTTCCATTTCCTTATTATCTGTCTTTATGTGTACCATGTATGCCACCATACCCAACTGGAATGTAAGTTTAGAGATCTTGTCCATATAATTTATTGTGATATCTACAGTGACTCAAACAATAATTGACACTCACTAGATAGTCAATACATAGTTGTGGATTGAATAACATTTATGTTGATAGAAATATATATTATTTCATGATTTTTTCTGCCATAATATAGAAGCAACAGCAATACAAATGATATTTTTATTAAAACATTCTTTCAAAAATTCTGTGTTGAAGGGATGCCAGGATGGCTCAGCAAGTTATGTGCTCACTTTGTGGCCGCGGGGTCTGGGGATTAAGTCCAGGTCCTGGCTCCAGCTCGTAGGGATGCATTCGCTGAACTGGGGTGTGCTTTCCATGTGGGAGGCCTCTGGCTGGGTTCCCACCCTTCACAGCCCCACATCCACTTGTGTGCAATGCAACTATGTCGAAAACTGTTCTGGGCCTTCCCTTCTCTCTCTCTCTCTCTCTCTCTCTCTCTCTCTCTGTCAAACAATACAAACAGATCTTAGAAAGAAAAGAAAAAAATTGTGTGTTGAGATATCTTGATTGAAATCGGAGCTAAAGGTGTAATAGAAAGTGTCAGGACTCTGAAAATGAGCAATAATGATAAGACACACATATAACATTAACACTATTAATATACTATATTCTAAGTGAAATAACACTCTTTAAATCAAGACCTTATTAATCTTTATCATACCCATAAAAACTCCAAGAGGAAAAAGCTACACAAAGGTATTAAATAATTTGAATCAAACCACTGCTTATGTCTATGATAAACCTCAAGCCTTCTAAGTAAAAATCAACTATTCATCAGTTCAGTCTTTCAGTAAGCACTTACTTGGAACCTATTATGTATCAGGTATAATGCTGGACACTGTCATGAGGAAATCAGACAAGAACCTTGTCTTCACAAGATCTAAAGCCATACGCTCCTATCTAGCTCCACATTCTATAGAAGAAAAAACACCAGGGTTTACGAAGATTTTCAACAGAAAAAAATCCTTCTGCTAGTCAGGATAATAGCCTACCCTAAAGCATCCAAGCCACAACTTTCAAGCCCACCATTTACCCTGATATTAGCAACAGTATTAGTTATCAGGTACATGCAAATTTCTATTCAGTGGACATTTCCTTACAACGACTGCATCAAATAACCTCTATAAAAATATAATATTCCCCTTCAGCTTCATCTGCTTTCCTTCTTGATCTTTTTCTATAGAGAAAATTTTCATACCTTTGGATTAAACTACTGGAGGTGAAAAAGAAAGAGGGTTTTTTAGTTTTGTTCTGTTTTAATAAATGTGAGGTGAAAGAAATCTATGGTTTGGAGTTTTAATTGTGTGAGTTAAGAAGGGAAGTGGGCCAACCCTCTTGGGGGATCCCATCTGTCCTGGTTCCAGTGACCAACTGAACTGTGGACTCGACATTCTGGGGAATTGGGATGTATCTTCACTGGAGAAATCCCAAACTGCCTGACAAAACCTCAAGCATTTGACCTTTCCAGTCCTACCTCTTCCATTATTTAAAATGAAAAGAGGAAAAGAAAAATGAGAGAGCGAGCAGAACTATACAAAAATGTGCTTATCAGCCTCCATCTCTGGCAGTACCTTAAATCTTTTTGAAATTTGAGCACCAAATTGTTAACTTTAGAGTGAAATCGGGCCAAATTGAAATGCAAACTCGTATTTTAGAAAGCCATTTTGTCATGGGCCCCCAGTGGCTAAATGCAAGCCTCAGAGCTTATGGTATGTGTATATATGCATGTATGTTGCCGCTCTGGGGTGGAGAGGAGTACCCTCTAATATTTCTATAGCTTATTATGTTCCTAAGGGAAGGAATGAGTTACACAATTCCTGAGAATAACTAAAGACAGAACACAACAAATGATATGAAACTTTACGAAAGTGAGATCTCACTTTGCAGCCCCGGGGACCGAGGATTGAATCCCGGCCCCGGCCCGTGTGGACCCATATGCTGAACTGGGGAGTGCCCCCAGTTCAGTTCTTGCCAGGGCCTATGCGGGAAGCTCCTGGCCCAGTTCCTGCCCTGCGCAGCCCCAGTCCCACCTGTGGAATGAAACTATGTGGAAAACTCAATGATGTGCAGCTATGGAGACTGTTGTGGGCCCTCCTTCTTCTCTCGGTCTCTGACTCTGTATCTCTCTTTCTCTCTGTCAAAAACAATAAATAAATTAAAAAAAAAAGTGAGATCTAAAATAAAATCTAATGTTTTATGTGGCAGATTTTGTGATTCTATGAAGATACAATAATGTTAGATAGACTAAATCCAGTCAAACACCCTTCAAATTTATATATATATCATGTATTATATATATCTAAATATATATTTATATATTTATACATTATGTAATATTATTACATAATAATAAAATAAATAGTGTTTATAGAATACTTAATTATATAATTAAATATAAATATATTGCATAAATTATAGATAGGTATGTATATTTAGATATATAGATGTGTAAATATGAGAATGTAAAAAAGGATTATCTGCTGCATAACCTAAATTTTCTTCTTTTCCTTGGCAATGGAAACTAAACATCAGTTGTCACTTGGAATATTTATATTTGTTCAGATACATAATGGGAGGATAGATTAGATTGGATTAGAAATTATAATAATTTTCCTTTATAATGTAGTAAACTACGTTTATGAATTTTAAGTTCTAGTACATTGCTCAGATAGGAAGAAAGATAACGGGTATTATTCTTTCAGGATTGGGATCACTTTCTATTAAGTATTCCCTGCACAAATTGACTGAAAAATTTATACAATTGACCAACCAGTCACACGACACCATTTCTGAACAACAATAGCAATACCTGGTCTTACATTTTAACTTGTTTTTAGGAAGCTGTGTTGCAAATTCATGAGCCCTATCTAGACTTAACATCAGAATTGTTATTTTCTCATACAATTTACAGTTAAGAAAAGGAGGAAGGGCAGAGGCAGCAGGATGGGGGAGGAGGAAGAGGAGGAAAAGGAGGAGAAGGAAGGGGGAGGAGAAATTTATTCATAAAAATGATCTACTTTCACTAAATTAATATACATGTCTTCTATTTTTCCACCATTCCTAAATCTTTGCCCTCCTCTGCCTTCTTCTCTGGAATTGTGTCATTCCCTACTCAAGTAACACTAAAGTACTCATTTTTTACTTTTTAAATCTCTCTCAGACATCTGAGTCACCCCCAGACTTTCTTAACAAATCACTTCCCTTGCTTCACCCTGGGCTTTCTCCCCACCTTCACCTGCTCTCTCACTGGACTTTAACCACTTACTTCAAAGTTACACATTTCACTGTCTTGCTCTGATTACAAGCTCCTATTTTCTTATCCATCCCCTCTGCTTTTCTTCAGCTTCATTAAATCTGCTATTTGATCTCACTGACACTTCCAGCCCTGTGACACCTCAATTTTCTATCAGCTTTCATCCAATCTCAATGTCCTACAACATAAGCCTAGATCCATTCCTTTGAATTCATTATGATCCTTGACCCCCTTTTACTGGTCCCCGAGTTTATTTTTGTTTTTATTGTTAAATTTATTGGAGTAACATTGGTTGTTAACAATTACATAGTTTCCAGGTGTTGTTCCCCAGTTCAAATCTCCATGTAAATTCCCAACTATGTACAAATTCTACAAAAACATAGTCATATAGTTGTGCATCACTGTGTATTTTGGTTTCAAGTATAGGCTCACTGTCAATTCTCAATTCAATTTTTTTCATAGTTTTTGTTTAACCCAGATAAAAAATTATGTTCTTCTCACTTCCAGCAAGTAATCTATAAAACAAATAAAAGTGATGTAGTTAACTCATCTCATCTCCACGTATACAAGAGGATTAAAGGGCGGTGGCTTTGGGGAAAATGATTGGCCCAGAGTTAGGAGAGACATGAAGAGGTGCTCCTGGGCTCAACCAGGTGTGGATTGAAGCTGTGTGTATTCCCAGTGGAGTCACCAGGTACTCACTGGTATCACTACTTCTAATATTACCATGACTAGTGATGCCACTGGCACCTATGCTGCTATGTCACAAACTTCTTTCACATATGAGCTCCCAACTTGTGAAGTAATTGCATATAAATTACATTAAATTAGTATTGTTATCAAAGGGTTTGGGAAATGCAAAGTGAAGAAAAGACCCAAGTATGCAAACCAAAATTTGGAAAAGAATAGAGCTTAGGTCATTTGTAAATACCAGATCTTTTCTAATATATGCGAAGCATCATCCTAAAATTGTGACATTTACTTTTTCACTATAAAATGCTCTATCTGTTTTACATGGTATCTTTCAATATGCATCACCACAGTATCAAAGAAATGAATAAACTAATCATCTCAATTACTGACAAGAAAAAATTCATATTTATTCTCCCTTTGATTTTAGCCAAGAATTTCAATTCATTGGAGAATATGTTTACAACTCATCATCTTCCTGACAAAAGTGTTCTGAAATTTTGCATCTCATTTCAAGCTTAGTGCAAGGCTCTGTGTCAGTAATTGTTAGTACCCCAGATACCTTCACATTTAAAGTGAGAAAAAGGCAAACTTCCCACTTGAGTTCACACCACTCTAGATGGCTTTGTTAGATGGAAAATATGTAAAAAATAAAACCAAACAAATAGGAGTTGGCAGATTTAGATAATCACAACCCAACATGGACCTACAAATAATAGGACCAGAAAAATTTTCTAAAGAAAAATTTGGGCACCCCAGTAGCATGGTATCAGTACCTAGAATGAGGGTGCTGATCACTTTAATCTGCACTGGTAACACCAGACTCCAAGTTCTCAGAATGCAGTGTTTGAAAATGTGAGCTTTGCTATTAGACAGCCCTGTGTCAGAATCCTGGGCCTGCCAATTCCTGGAATACTATATGGTTCTGGAATATTATATGTTTGAAAATCTCTTTGCCTCAGTTTGTTTACAAAATGGATATAAAATGTTTATTGCTCAATACAGTATTGAACACCATTCACAGTTTGCAATTAATAAGCATCTGCTATTATGTTACCTATTATTTAAGAAAATTAGAAACTAATGTGAAATCAGTGTGGTAGATGTGAAAGAATGTCACATGGAGCAGAGTTGAAAGATGACGTGATATTTAACCTTACAGGAAAGGAATATATCAGAGACAGCACAGATGCCTTCAAGTATATGAGACTCTGTCTTGAGGAAGTGCATTTTGGATTTGTAATGGATGCTGTCAAAGACAGGCAGCAATATGACATAGATTTAATTGATTTGGCATTTGGGTCAGATCTTACCAAAAGCACCATATTAATATGAATATATACCTGTCGTGTGGTTAGATAACATAGCCTACTATAATTTATTTCTCTAAATGAAGATAAAATGTATAGATAAATGTACAGAAAATGTATAAATAAAATGAAATCAAGTGTGTAAAGAAACCATGGATGAAAATGACCAAAAGGCAACATGCCTCATCCATGAAAATATTCTTGCATGGGTTCAGTGATCACACAATGAAAATACTGCAGATGGAATCCAACCCTTGGTCCAATTAGTTATCTAAAGGTCTCTTCACAACTGTAAGATATTACTGTTACAAAATAATAAGTAACCCAATACTCACTCCTGAGGTCTGCCTAAAGCTCTTATAACAGAGTCTAGCTCCTAATAAATGTTTTAAAGTTATTTTATTTCTTCCATGGAGCTCAATAATAAATTCAGAAATGAAGGAAAAATCAAACAAACAAAACAAACAAGCTTTTATCCAGTGACCTTTCTGGAAGAAAGTTGAAGATGAATTATACCATGAACATGGGTAAAAGAATCAGTAAAATGCTATTAATAAATCAAGTTTTTAATCTAAGACAAATAAAATCTGAAATAGTGCAGACCTGCCTTTGGGGTCCATACCTTGTTATAATGAAGTCATTTCAAACCTTCCTAAACTAAGGTCACTCTTTTAACAGGGTTCTTTCAGTACTTCTTATATGAGATGGAGACAGTTCAACCTTATAAATAATTTTATTTAGTTATATTCCACAGTATTATAATTTCCTTTTATGAATTTCATGAAAATAAATTTTATGCTCATTTGCATATAACTATATTCTAAATTCAAAGAATCAAAACCCAATAATAGCCTCTATAGTTTTAATAATGTCAGTGGCTTTAATTAATTAGCTTAACTATAACTTTAATTTTCAAAAAAAAAAAAGATATTTAAGTGACTATGAAGTATTGAATTGCATTTAATGAAGCTTCAAATTTTTTGACAGAACTTCCACTTCTGGCAAAGTTGTGGTGAAAATGAAACACAAATGTATTGGTATTGGCATTATAAGTTGGTAAACTCATGCATAAAGAAAATAGAAAGAAGTAGCAAAAAACCCACAAGGAGAGTCATAGTCAATAACTTCACTTTTAGGATTTACCCTATGGAAATAATTAAGCATGTCTAGAAAAATTCACATTGCTGTGATATCAATAATACTGAAAAAAATGAGAAACAACCTGAGTATTTCACATTAATAGATAGCTTAATAAATTATAGCATGATAACACAACAGAATGTTCTATAGCCAATAGCCTGGATCAATACTTAGACAAATGACAAAATATTTGGTATGTTAAGTGAAACATATATAATATATACATTAATAATCATTTTGGGGGTACATATGTCTAAGATGTAGAGGGCAGATTTTAAAGTTAATTAAATGATTAATTTATTAAATTTTCAAAATTTAGTTTTTGTCATTTTAACAAAAAAGTAACAAAAGATCCAAAATTGACAGAAGATATAAACTAGACAGACAAAAGTGACAATCAGGTGACATAACTTTTCCTTACATTCCCATACAATGTGAAACACCAAATTCTTCAAGTCTAAAATCAATGATTTCATGACAATCACTTTACTCTCCCAAGATCTAGCTTTTTGTTTTGTGTTTTTTTATACTTTGTTAAGAAGAAAGCACCAATTAAAAAAAAAAAAAAAAGAAGAAAGCAGTAAGTAGGGATCAAGAACGTATTTATTACAAATTTTAATATTTTTAAGTATTCAAAAATGAAAATACCTAATCAAATACTGATTAATAAAAATATTGGCTAAAGAAGAACAAGTAAAGATTTCCAATGAAGATGAGATTCTCTGCTTTGTGGAATGTTGGATAATGCCTGTGCGTTAAGAAGGAAGTGTTATTTTCCCATGTGATTTCTAAACTAAGTGAGACAAACTCCTTGCTTACAGTAGTTAATTAGAATTACCTGGTTCTGTTTATTGATGGATCTTTATTCAGTCCCTTGGTTCTTAACAAATACAAAATCCATTTCCCTAGGCTGACCCATTAATTGAAGTCATTCTTTTGGTTGTGTTTTGCATTTTTTTAAACATATGCAATTTTGTCGCTGTAAATTTTAATTTCCCAAATGGCAAAACATTTCAGCATATCTCTAAGGCGCTTGCAACTTCAGATCAGCCACAGAGGTATTACAAGTGTGGCCACACTTCTCTCTGAAGTCTATCATGACCCTTCTAATTAGCCTTTTGCCACATGACATATCAGCAACTTCAAGAGACTTAGGGTTCTTAATCCTTCATCAGCAATTGCATTCTTCAGATGATTGAGTTTGAAGACTGTTGATAAGTAAGGTAGACTTTACAAGTCACTCTTTGGGTTATGTTTAATGAAAATTAATTTGGGCTACTAGATGGATTATGCCAGAGTTAAAGAGTTGAGCTTTCCAGACTTTGTTAATCAATTCTTTTTCACCTCCACTTCTCTCTAAATCACTTCTTCATCTTCTGCATATGCAAAATAGAGTCAGAAACATCTGTTGTAGCAACTTGTTCCTAGGAATATTTGATGAATAATTAAAACGGGCATTTTACCTTGCTGGGCAAGGGTAAAACACAAATACAAGTGAACTCACACATCTCTGTATGTATTGCAATTATTTTCCTACATCCTTTGTGTACTATTTGAATTCAGAGTTATGATTTCTTATGTAAACCATTTGCCATTGACTGCCACAATTTGTGAACTATTTATTATATTTTATTTTATTTGCAATGGCAAATTATACACTAAGTAATAATCTCTTATGTGTACTAAACTAAAAATATGGCATAATAATAAATACTGTGTATGTCCAAAGAGATTTAAAGGTACAAATTAATTATCTTTCTTTCATGCTGGAATATAATCTTGTCTCCCAAAGCCCAGATTATTTGGTGTTCTTACAGTTTCACTGAAACTAAGCCAATATCTGATCTAGGCACAACTTTGTTCCTATAAAACTTAAAATAAACAAGTTTTCTATGTCTCCAGAAAGCCAGTCACATTGCTCTTATTTTATTTCTTCAAAGGAATTTAAAAGAGATCTGGATTTAAAAATCTCAAAACTTCTCTTCTTAAAAGAAAAAAAGTTAATAATAAGTAAGCCACTTTATTGGAAAAGTAAAATAGAGTATTCGGTGCAGTTATTGAATTGATATACTATGTATTTCTCATTTATTAGTTTAATTTTGTTGTCAGCTCTCCTACTGTAACTTTATATTTCCCAAGGGTTCTCATGAGATTTTACTCTCATTTTTTAGTTACTTTATTACTATGCATTTCCTTCTTATCAGTTATTTATTTAAAGCTTTTGCCATACTCATTTGATTTGAATAAATTTGTTGAATATGTGCTTTCTGTATAAACCTACTCAGCTTTAGGTGGTGTATACACATAAAATTTGTATATGGGGAAAGCTGGGATGGCTCAGTGGGTTAAGTGCTTACTTTGCAGCGCTGAGGACTGAGGATCGAGTCCCAGCCCCGGCCTATGCAGACCCACATGCTGAACTGGGGAGTGCCCCCAGTTCAGTTCTCTCTCTGTCTCTGTATCTCTCTCTCTCTCTCTTTCTGTCAAAAACAATAAAAAATAAATAAATGTTTAAGAAAAAAAAATCTATTAAAAAAAAATTGTAGATGATATCAGTAAGACTCAATTCAGAGAATGACCTTGATTTGCTCTGTGTAATCTTTGGTGCGTGGATGAAGTAGAAATTCAAAGAGGGACAATTTGTGTAATTTCCCTCTCATAGTCACTATCCTTTTTCAAAGAAATTCTGAAATAAAAATTCTTTTAAAAATAAAGTGTAAACCCTCTTTCCTTGTTAGTAATTTAAAACTATAGCTTGCAAATCACTGTATTGTACCACTTTTTTTTGTAATTTGGAGATACACAAAGCCGGATGTTGTGGTTCCTATGTTAGGAATCTGAAGAATTCCTAAATCTGCATTAGAGTTTTTCCTATAGTTATAGCAACCTATTTAAGTAGAGCGACAGCTTATGTTACTGCTCATTTATATTTGGTACCTACCCTGAAAGGCTACCTCTCTGTGGGAGAGCTGTACATTCCCATCTCATTGAAGTAAGACATGGCCACATGATTTAGTTTTCCTAGCTGATGGCAGTGTTCCACCATGGCTACTCCCATCCCTGGAGTCCCAAGATGAAGAAGACAGAGCAGAATCTCTCTCTCTCCCCAATGCCCCATACACATGTTACACATGCAGAGTGAGGTGAAATAATAACTTATTGCCCTAAGAAATTAGGATTTGGGGGTCATTTGCTACTGCAGCATACTTTAGTTTCTCATAACTGATACAAGCATTAATGTTGGAATACTTAGAGGAACCACGCTGAAAGAGAAGCCACTCTCCCACACACAAATAAGCAAAAACATTAAAAATGAAAAATTAAAAAAATAGGTATACTACAGAATATGTACAAGAAGCAAGTGCCTCAATTCAGTTGATCTAGGTAGGTAGGAAAACTAAGAGACTTACACAAAGGGCTTGATAGGCCTACGGCAATGTTATAGAAAAATCTGCTCACATAGAGAAATCATGAGGCCTCAGATTCCAGGTACTGGGCCAGCCTTAAATAATCAGCTGATGAGTTGTATTAAGGCAATGACTCTACATAGAAAGTCTACAAAGCATATAGGGAGAGAAAGCAGTACATGTCTCAGAAAAAAAAGGCTGAAGGGTATGGGGAAGGAGCAATGGGAGAATGAATATTGGATCAAGAGGTGAGGATGATCAGAGATATAGAGTTAGATTTCAGTTGGCTTAGGAAGGGGTTCAGTATTAATAACTATTAATCCTCAGAGTACTGGAGCCTAAAACACACTACTAGTCAGTAGAGGAAAGAAAGCTTCTGAAGAACTGCATTGATAAAGCAGTGCTCTATAGCATCTGTGCCTCAAGAGCTCCGCTGTCTTAGAGCGTAGGAGCTACAGGTCTCCCCTAGACCTCCGGCCTAAGGAGACATCTGAATGTTGAAAAGAAAATAACTTGGCTGATGTTTACATTGTTGGCAAAAGCTCATGGTGCTCAGTCTGCAATGTACCCCTGGGTTCACAGATCACTCTGCCTTAACTGAGAATGCTACTTTCAGTATCTGCAAGTGGGTACTGCAACATTTCCAATTAAGGACATGGGAAGAAACTATAAAACCATGCATGCTCATTAATTATAGAACAGAAAAGTCAAGTGAGTGAACTAGATCTGGCTACTTCAGTTGGAACTACCTCATTCTACCTTCAAAGCAACCAGACTACGTGGGTATTATTGTGCTCATTTTGCAAATAAGTGCACTGACGCTCTAAGAGGTAAAGGATTGGCTGTAGGTTACATAGCCAAAAATGGTGGGGGAAGGTTTTGAATCCAAATGACCTAGCTTCAGAGCCTGTACTTTTTAACCATTAGCCAATAGTACTGTTTAAATTTATTTCATTCTGAATTTCTTTGTGCATCAACAAAAATTATGGTAAAAATGGAAACGTATAATTCATATACTTTTCATATAACCCCAAAGACCTTAAGGTTTCCCCCTCACCTTTTATTTGACCATGAGAAATACGGTCTGATTGTGTAATAAAACAATCAACAGAACCCCTGCTCAGCATTCAAAACAGAGTACCGGTATTATCTTAAATTGAATTAGGGTTAAATAGAATTTTAGGCTATATCACTATGAAAGGAGTTAAAACCAGAAAAGATGACCTGAATAATTTGGCCAAGGTGGGAAATTGAGGATGCTATTCTTTGCCTTCCCCTAATTTAGCCAGTTATCTGATAGCAATTCAGGTGTTGTCCCTGAATAATTTATGAAAATGTGTCCGTTCTTGGCTGTATGTGGGCTGATGGGACCAGATTCCATTTATGCTCACCTCATTATTCAGTGGCAGGGTATGTCCTGGGTCAGCAGTCAGCCGCTATGTGAGGTGTAGGGGTGACGGGCTGGCCCATTACCACTGATAAGCCTTTTACCAAAGACAGCTCACACTGAGAGTAGAGAACAGGACTCCAACTGGCTACAGAGTAGGCTTCTGATAAAAACTCATTACTCTCCAAAATTTAGCTCAAAGACCAGGGAGTTATCCTGAGGAGGCTGGAATGAAGTTCACCTAATTCTCAATTACACTGTATCTTCCTTCCTCTTCTCCCTAATTTAATCTCTCAAATTCATCTTCTGAAATGCTAACAGCTTGAATATTTTTGATCAGAAACATAATCAACCATGAAATTTTCAGGGAAAGGGGTAAAAGATAAACTGTCCTAGAGAGAGCTTTATTATGGAAAATGATATCTGATGTGTAATCCATTGAGACGAGAGATTACCTGGAAAGAAAAATGAAAGATAGCAAGGCAACAAAGCCTGTCTACACTTATACCCTGCAGGGAGGTTTCATTATCTCTCAAGCCTTACAGAAGGTTAAAAATATATAAGTTAGTTAAAAAAAAAAGTAAATATATGGCAGAGGTGGGCTGATGGAGAGAAAGGCAAGAAAAAGGTGCTTTATTTGATTTTTCTCCAGTTTGATGCTAATCCTTTGTGTTGGGTTAGAGAGCTCTGTGTGCTTTACAGAACTGAAGAGCAGCTTCTTCATTCTAGCAGGAGGGAAGCCTCCATCTGCTCCCTTTTTAAGGTTTTGTTGTTATTTAAGAGAAGTAGGATTACATAATCCTCCAAATACTTCCTGTAACTCTAATTTTTGTTGAATTTTTATTGTTCAATATTGCAAAGTGGTTTACGTAAGTGGACTGCTAGTCTATGTTTGGTAACAGGATTGTGAATCTTTCTCAAGATTCCTTAGAAACTCATTTCTCCACTCTAAGAAACTCACTCCCATACATGGCACCCTATCAGCTATGAAATCACTATGTTCAGGAGAAATGACCAACCAGACAGCCCCACTTGGTTGGTCCTATTGACAGATAAGTCCCCAGGCACCTAGCAGGGAGATAGACCCTTGCCAACCCTCTGCCCTCTAATTAGTTCATAAGGAAAACTCAGTTCTCACCCCAGAGTTTGCAAGGCATCAGTGGCCTTTGGAGCTTCCCTGGACTTCTGGAGAAACTGGGGGGCAACCAAAGAAAAAAAAAGTTCACCTGGCTCTTTCTTCACAGCTAGAGGAAATCTCCTAACTCAGATCAGAGAGCATCATGACCCACCTACAGCAACTTAGATGTATCTCAACAGAGATATTCCACAATATAGAACCAGAGGTTCTGCCTAACATACACCGTGGCTGCTATGAGTCAGTGTGCCCTGCCATTTTATGCAGTGACACATTCTGCATGGATTTTGAGAATCCAAGATCAAGGATACAGCCCTTTCCCCAATAACTTCAAGGGAACTTTGATGGTATTGGGGGTAGAGACACTCTAGGTTTGATTTCTTTTTCTGGCTCTGTACTAAAGGTAATTGTGATACATACTAGTAAGCTAAAATATGGCATGGACACATGCATACAGAAAACAGCTGATACTTTCATGAATGAGTATAGTATCTTTCATAGGTCTCTTACAGATATCTCATATTGCTTCCACTAGATCCTGGATGGTAAAAAAAAAAATTGGAAAGTTGGAAGGGGAAAGAAATCTTTGTGCTACCTATGTAAACCAAATTACCGTTGGATAACTTTTAATTTGCCATTTCTGGAGAGTATATTTGGATGTGGAGTATTACTAAGACTTCTAAGAAAAACCTTAATTTTTTCCTTAATCAGTCAAAAAAGAGAGACTTTGAGATGTCTAGGTAACATGGTTGGAAACATTTGTTGAAATGAATTGAAAGATGGATGGCTCTACCTGGTTACTGCTAAAGAAACAACAAAAATAAATAAAAACTGATGTATACAGTCAATAGTTTTGTGGTTACCTGAGGGGGAAGGGGGAAGAGGGTGGGAGAAGAGGGAGGGGGCATCAAATATATGGTGATGGAAAGAAAGCTGACCCTGGGTGGTGAACACATAACATAACAGACAATTTACTATAGAATTGTACATCTGGAATTTTACTAACCGATGTCACCCTAATTTAGCAATAAAAACAACACAACAAGAACAACAAAAAACTAACCAAACAAACAAGCAAAAAGCAAACCAAGATGAATATATTTGGAGTGGTCATATTTCTGCCGGACTTTGGCAATATTCCTCTTTACCCTGAGACTTACACTACCTGACCTTAAATAAAACAAGGATGATGATAACACTAGAGATTCTCCATTGACTGACACTCTCTGACAATAGGCAAAAAAAAAATCAAAGAAATACTACATTTATCTAGCGTGGGTGCCAGTGTATTGAGAGTGTACTTATATTTACCTGGCATCTACCAATCCCCATGGGTACTGGTTAACTGAGAATCTACTGTATTTGCCCAATTAATTTTATAGCGTTATTAGGGCACAAGACATTGTGAAAACCCTTTACAAACTGTAAAGTAGCATCCACCATATGTGCTGTTAATGTGCCTGTGAATGTGTATATATTTTTGTTCCTCAAAATGCAAGTTCTTAGAGGAGAGATGGCATGTTCGGTCTTCTGGGAAGAACTGTGATACAAGATAGCTCCCTGAAGAGAAGGCAGCAAATGGCTTTGTGGCTATTCGGGTAACTATGTGGCCATCAAAAGAGGTCTACCACTTCTTTGTATCCTCAGTGCCAAAGTCAGATCTTGTCAAAAAATACTAACAAAATAAATAAAAGTGCTTCTCATTTCTTCCATTTGCTTTTCCCTAGGATTGTTCTCTGTCGAAACATACAATCCATGCTTTGTTAGTTGTTCAGTGGTTTCAAATGATTTTACTATGCAATGGGGGAATAAATATGGCTATATGGAATAGATAAATTAGATGAGCACAACCTGACATGACTGAAGACCATATAACCATGCTTAACTTCTCATTTTTTTCTGTTATATTGAGGCTACGGTAGCTTCCTCAGACGTTTCCAACCATTTTTTGATTCTCAAATGCAATGCTACCTCTTTCCTTGAGCCTTTTCTGGTTTCTCTCAAACAAGAATTAATCTTGCCTTCTTCTGAATCTCCATGTGACTCTATCTCTAATTCTCTCACTGCACTAAACTTATTCTAGTATTTTTTATCTTCCTTAGGAGCTGAGACTCTGATGTACGTTTCTGTCTCATCTAAACAACGTCAGCCTTAATTTCACACATAGTAGTTGCTCAATGGTTACTGATTAATAAAGAGTCAATATGTATATAAAATATAAATGCACATGTGCTTTGCTTGCACTGTTACATAGAAGACTAAGGTGTCAGAAGATAAGGAAGTGATAAAAAGCCCACCTCAGACTGGCTCTTGGCTTGGCTGTCACCAGCAGTTCTCATTAAAGAGTCTGGGCATTGGGAGCAGTGAGCCTCAAATCCCTTGAGCATCAAACTTCCAAGCTCTAAATATGTGTGTGTTTTGAAGAGAAAAGAAGAGAAGGTTAACACAGTTCATGGTGCGGCATGCATTTCTGATCCATTGGGTTCTCGGGAACCCTGAAAAGTCCTATATTTAGGTGTCTGACATTCTCGTTCACTGCCAGCATGGCTTTTGAGCTTCTATCGTCTTTCCCCTTTTTCTTACATTTAGCTCTAGTTCCATAAAAGCTTCCTGTGTGTTCTGTGGCTGCTGCCTTTGTTAGACATTTTTGCTTTGATTAATTATTGAGCCCCGCACAAAGGGTTTCCCACTCTCCAGTGCTCATTGCTCAGGTGTTTCCTGCAGCTGGCCTGCTCTGCTAGCCCTGAGGCAGTGCATGGCGAGGGCTTGGTTCTGAGTGGGGTCCTCGTACTCATCACCAGCGGTGTTTCCAGGGTGCTTTCTGCACGAACGGGGCAGGCACAGAATTTTGTAAACATTCCCGTGTGTGTGTGCATGTGCATGTGTGTGTGTGCATATTCAATACAAGCCCAGTCCTGAAGCACAGTAGACGGCATCACTGAACACTGGAGCTGGGATTCCCTTTGGTAGTTTCTGTTCAAATTACTTTTTTTTTTTTCTACTTTAATTTGATGTGCCAAATTTCTGACCATTCCAGTTTTGGAAGAGCAGGTGATTTTCATTTAATGATTGCTGGCGCATTTCTTATCAGCAGCTGCTGTATCCACACCCACATTCCTTGGAATTTCCTTGAGCCATTCTGCCACACGAGGCAGCCCCCACTTTCAGTGGCCCTGTGAAGTAAAATTCACTTTCACAAGTTTGAAATCACCTAACATGATCCTTAGTCTTATTTCCAGTCTTATCCACAATTTCCTCCCCTCCTCTCTACCCTGACCCTGACAGGGAATGCCTGCCTACCGCAGAAAGTCCATTTCAGGGGAGGATGGAGAGAATTGGGTGAGACGATGGTAAGCCTGACAGTCCTAACACACACTACAGCGACAGTTTTCCACTTTATCAAACACAAAACTGATGGGTTTAGGTTCTTTTCTGCAATACTTACAAAACTTGAAAACAGGCACTGACAACATCTCTTTATTCCAGTGAATCAGTCACTTCTTAAATGCTCTCATTAGTTTTGTTTCTAAACAAACATGAATTTCCAACTCCCTTTCTTTTTTTTTTGGCTTGGATCTTGCCATGCCTCTGGAAACCCTGCTGAACATAAGAAGGATCACAGACTACTAGGGCAGGGAAGTGAGCTCTGCGACTTGCTCTTGCCCATAACGGGTCTACCCCTAAATAGTGTAAAATTATATTGAGGTTTGGGGTTCCATGACCAATGATTTACACAGATTGCAGCAAGGTCTTTACTTCTCTCAGTATCTATAAAATAAGGATAATTAGCTCCCATTGTCCTCCCTCACAAGGATAGCATGACAATTAATGACCTAATATCTTTAATTCCCCTCACTGCCTGCACAAAGGTATGAACAGAGTACAAAGAATAACTGGGATCATTTTGTTTTCGATGACTTTTTTTATTTTTAATTTTCTCACAATGAAAACCTAGTTAATTCTCCTGACATGAAATAGAGTACTTCTATCTGCCGTGGTCTGATTCACGCCAGACTTTTTCAGTGAGAAGAAATTGACCACGAACTCTTGCTCACACAGTTCTCCCTGTCTCTTATTTCCCTCTTCTTTTTCTCATCGCTATTACAGAAAAGACTGCAGAAATGCATTCCACCCAGCTGTCTACACATCTGCCTTTTCTCTCTGTTCTTCTCAAAACCGTTTGCTCTAGAGGGCACAGCTGATCCACAGCAGGTCACGTAAGTGAGGGGCACATTCTCAGCAGATCGCGGTGGGGGAGCAGCAGGCTTCGGCAGAGTGGGCACATATTCAGACAGAAGGACAGCCGGCTCTCGACAGAAGGACAGCCGGCTCTCAACAGAACCATGTGAGTTAGCAGCCAGAAGATCCAAGTCTTATCCTAGCAGCATCGCAGTGTAGTGTTTCACAGGCTTAAGTTGGTAGCTAGCCTAGTCATTAGACTTCTAGCATTAATCTGTTCAGATTTATTTATTTATTTTAAAGATTTATTTTATTGTTGAAAGAGAGAGAAGGGGCCGGGACCCAGAGCAGACTCCATTGTTGTCCACCCTTAGTTTCAACATAGTTCCATTCAACACAGGTGGATGTGGGGCGATGTGTGGGGAGGCATAGAATGTAGGGCTGCAGCATATGGGTTTGCATGGGCCGGGTTCTGGATTCGATCCCTGGACCTCATGATTGCAAGGCAAGCACTTGACCCGTTGAGCTATCCTGGCTTCCCTGATCAGTTCAGATCTAGAGGCTGCAATGCTGGAAGACTGTATTCAACACAAAGGAACTTACACAAGGAAATTAACATTTCTGAGACTGGAGTATTTTGTTATTGAGAAAAGGTTAAAGAATTTTTAATATATGCATCTTAGTGAAATGTTTTCTGGGTTGTGTGGCAGAAATGATTACACTTTTCCAATAACTGAAAGCATATATATAGAAGTGGATGGGTTTTGTTGTTGTTGTTTTTTGTCAAGAATGCCAGGAAGGGGTGGCATAAAAAAAAGCAAAGTTGGCAAAATATGGGTAGTTGGTTAGAAATGGCAGCCACCTTCCTGATTGGGAGAACCAGAGAAATGCTCAGGGAACAACTTCTTAAATGATAATAAACAGCACTGAATCAGAAAGAAAATTAAAGCATTTTAGAAATTAACTAAATTGCAAATTAAGTAAATTAAATTAGTAAATAACCTCTTTTTTCTTTGGTATTTTGTCTCATTAAAGCTTGTTGTTTTGTCTCCTTTGGCTTTTAATCAGTTTCATGCACTCTAAGCTATGACCAAAGGGCTTAAGGAATGTCCTGTATGTTTTCACAATCAAATGCACTGGCCTTGTGAGCCTGACAGGGAAGGAATGGGACCTCTTTCTTCAAAATTGACAAGCAGATTTATGGTTTGGAGAAGTAGTGTTTGTCAAGTGGTGACTCAGCTTCTAAAATTTGCTTACTACATCTCCATAAAAGTGTTTGACAAATTTGTTTGACAAAACAATGAGCCCCCATGAATTTACATAATTTATTATTCATGACACAGTGTGCTCATATCAGTTTCCCTTGGCCCCACCCCCTGCCCCACGTTCCATAGGGTTTTACGTAGCACTGTACTAGGTAGGGGCCACACACCCAGGCCTGTGTCACAGCTTGGAAACACATGAGTTTAGGGAATTCCTAATCTTAGAAGGGGCTGCTGGCAAACCTGCCCATTTTCCCCTCTGCGGAAAGAGGTTAGGCTTTTTAACCAAGTCTTCTCTGGGAAGAGGGGGGAGACTTCACTATCTTTGAAGGTTCATCTGGATCTCTGTCTTTACAGCAACATTAGCGCAACCTTTCAAGACTGTTGTAAAGCACACACCCGCTCGGTGGCTCAGAAGACATGCAGAAATGCCAGAGTTGTGAACAATTACCTCTTGGCTCTGTGGCTGAGTAGTGGAAAGCACTTTGAAGGCAGAGACCTGGGTTCAAATCCTGATTCCAATATTTATTGTAGGACATTTCCCAAATTTACATAGACTCTCTCAACACTAAAACCCATCAGCAGTAAATATATGAATTGTTTCATTGCTGCACAACAACTCTCTAAAAGCTGCAATAAAGAACACAATGCCTAGCATATATTAAATACTCATTAAACTTGATTGCCTGCCTTTCTCTGTCTCTCAAATTCATTAAGTTTCTGAGACGACTCATCAACTAAATACTTTGCATTGTTGTAGATAGCAGAAGGTGGATTGCCAATAACATCTATTTTAAGTGAAAAATGATTAACGTGTGCGATGTGTTTTACCTAGCAAGTAGACAATTATTCATTAGCTTCCTAAGCTTGGTAAGCTATCTGACCTATTTGAATCTCAATTTCTTCATTTTACTGTAAGAAAATTATTCTAAATGATCTCATTGCTTTATTAAATTCTAAGCTCTGTTTTCTTATAAACATTTCTATCAGGTAGAATGTAATGCCTTTTAATTTAATTTATTTAATGTATTTTTCTTAAACTGTGAATTGACTGTTTAAAAATACTGTAGTTTCTTTTCTTAATTTCCTTCTGTCGACAATAAAGTACAAACATTCTCAAAATCAAACAATATTTTTAAACCCCGGACTTGTCTACAAAGTGGTCACAAAAATACATATTAGGAACACCTTCTCTCCTTTCCATAAGGTTTTCTTAAATATGTACATATTTATTGCAAGATTAAAGAGGTTTTACAAAAGAACCAATCTTCTAAGATTCACATGAATGGAAGGACAAAACAATGAGTCTAATCCAAAGTGGCACAACTCATATAACTGATATTTGGCACAGACTTTGTTTATATGCTTTCTTTTGCATACAGGTGTCCTTTGTGTACTGGAATTGCATTTCAAACAGAAAGTAAAGCCACGTTGAAAGTTGGCCCAAGAAACAGGATGGTTTGCTGCCCAATTTAGACTTCTTGCAGCCGTTTTACCATTGACCATACCTCTCACCTTGATCTGCCCTGACACACTCCACCTCCTAACTTCTTTTTAGTACTGTGTTATTACTTTTATGTATACATTTAGGATGTATCTTTTATAAAAAGTGTTGCATATAATTCTTAACTTATTTTGTATCTAGCACAAAGTTGAATACTATCCAAGGACTAATCCACACAAAAAAGATAAATGGTGAAACAAGTGTTAAGACAGATTTGGTAGATAAAGAGAACAAAGAAGTTAAATTGGAAGTTAAAAGGGGACAAACTGTGTCTGGCCTGTGGACTGGCTGAAAACCAGGAGCTATCTGTGACTTGGACTGCTGGGAGAGGAGGCCAGCATAAGCTGAGTGGGAAGAGTACTTAGAACTGGTGAACATACAAACATGTCAAGAAACAGAACAAAGATCTGGATCATAAAAGAATGGGCATATTTTATTAAAGTAGTTCAGTAAGACTTAACTCAACAAACACTGTTGAACTTCTATTGTATGTAAAATGCTATCCTAGTCATGTGTCTCTCAAACTAAAATCAGAGAACTGAGAAAGCCCCTATCTTGGTTCAGTTTGGCACAATGTCTACCTTATAGTCAGCTTCAATATCATGTATTAAACTAGACCACAAATTCTTGTAATTTTCTACCTGTGCCTTCATATCACATTATTTGTAGAAAAAAGAAAGGGTTCTAACCACGAGCATGAGTTTGAGAATGTAAGGACAACTGAAAGTTTGACAGCAAGATTCTATGAACACTGTTGACTTTTTATAGAGAGTATGTTCTGAATAAAACTCCATTTCCCAATGTCATTCTTTGGTTAATATTCTATATGATGCTTTTAAACCTTTTCCACCTTTTTTCATTTTCACTTAGCTAAAATTGGCTTTATTGTGATCAATGTTTTATTATTCTGTATAAATTGTACAATAAATAATTGAAAGATCAAGGTCATCTATTCATTTAGAATTTTGCCAATCATAACTTTTGCATTTAACATGTAGGTTTTTGTGTTTGCATGTATGTGTTTATTAATTCTACCAAATTTATTCTTTTTGGTAATTATGGCAGATCTAAATTTTGTCAAGAATATTTTATATTTATCAATTTTTAGTCAATAACAGATGCTGTGTTGTGCAGTTTTAGCTGCTATCAGTTTTATTTTATTCCACTTGTTTCCCATATATTTAATTTTCTTTAAGTCAATTTTTATAGTTCTCAGTGTTCCCATCAGATTCTATACTTGAGTCAGTTTTCAACCATCACAAACTTTAATTTGTGCAATTTTTATTTATATTATTTCCATGAGTCTAATTTTTCTTGGGTCACTTGTTATATTTCTTAAATTTACCAACAGGTATTTCTTACATAAAAAGCAAAGGATCTAGGTAATATGTAGAATCAAATTATCCTCATGATCAAAGCAATGACATCAACACTACCTTTTTTTAAAACTGCTAAATTTATTGGGATGACATTGGTTGGTAAAAATTGCATAGGTTTCAGGTCAACTGAGGAATGGGTAGCTAACTGGATGAGAGCAATCATTTAAAAAGTTGTTTATTTATATCCTCCCCACACACAGCCTAGTAAAAAAGATTGCATATGTTTTTAGAAGAAAGTTAATTTCCACTTCCAGAACTAGCCCTGAAAATATTGGTCTGTTGAAGGATAAGGTAATCAGAAGTTCTAATTCTTTTGTAGCATCTTGGTGGTTCTCTGTAGCTGGCCAGAGAAGAATTAAATAGATATTTTTAAAAATTAATATAAACTATCGCTTCCTGGGTATCACCAAACTTTTGGGACATTGATACCATAGTATAATGCCAGAGTCCTCAAGAAAGTTGAAATTTAAGAGCTACAAACTAAGGAATACTACACTATACTTCAAATTAAAGATGGAAACTTGAACAAAGATATACTTCTGTTTCTTTCCAAAACTTCACTAAATTGACTATCCAGCCATTATTAATATAACAAGAATGGTTACATGGCTAGATACTTTCTAGATAGCATATGTGTGTGTGTGTGTGTGTGTGTCATTAAGAACACAAAAGACCCCCCCACCACCAAAAAAAAGAGGGGGGAGGCAATATGTTTAACAATACTTTGGAAAATAAAAAGTAGATCAGCTAGTGGTAATTGATGCAAACTAATCAGAGAAAGCTGAATTATATTTAAAATAACAGAAAGCTAAGAGACACTAAATTTGTCTGCAGAAACAACTCTCTCTTCAATGACAGGTATATAAAGGACCCATAAACCACTGGAAGTGAGGTAAAAGTAGAGGTGAAATAGGAAGATTTAAAAAAATCTCTTTAAAAATTAGCAAAAACTTTCTAATCCCTTCCCCAGTAATGGTTAGGGAATGCTTGTCTCTCCCCAATCCCTCCAAAAGACAATGTGTGGTCTACTTTCTAGAGAGCAAGAAACAGAATATCTCCCACTGGAGAAATCTATACTGGCATACTCGTCAGTCCTACATTTCTGCAAGAGGTAAGTAGGCACATGTATAAGGTCATACTGTGTAAACTCTTCTTATATTATTTCATGAAGACACCATACATGGACACATGTTGTGCTAGCTTCAGATATAGTCAAGTGTAGTTGCACAAACATGCTGACACAAAAACACAGCCTGACACGTAAGCATATATAACCACACATCCTGCTGCACCTATCCTTCATTCTGAAAGATGCTGTTTAGTTTAGATATAAATCAACAACTGACCCACACAGACATGCTTTTGTTGTGATACTAATGCCATAAATTATTTACTATATTTTAGGGAATTTATCATAGAAATAAAGTTGGAGGGGAAAATGAATACAGAAACAAATATTCTGATACGTTAGGAAGCCACTGTTATGCTTTTGTCCTTCATTTTCAAGTGCAATCTGCAACAGGTTAAGAGCTATTCAATGAGGTATGAAAGCAAGTACTGAACCCATTTCTAATACAATTTTTCATCTTCTCAGTCCAGAGATTTCAGAACGCAATGTTCATTAGATACAGCTCAGGGCACAATTGAGAATCAGAAAGTTTTCTGAATCTACCATTTTCTTGGAACCTACTTGCCTGCCATAATTTACTCACACTTTTCTTTCAAAGGTTCATCATAGCATGTACAATGTTACCTCGTGGGCTTTAACTTTGTCCCCAGACACTCTTATTTATTGTCAATTATTGGTACAACACTTTCAGGTCAATATCTGCAATAGTCTACTCTAATTTTGAATCTAGGTAGAGCATCCCATCTCTTCTTCCTTTTCATTTTCCCTGTAAATTACTGGTATTTGCAATAACAAACAGAAAGAAATTGTTGATACAAAAGGTAGATTTGGAGGGTTGTGAGAAGCATATTTAATCTTAGCATGTAACTGTCCTAATTATGAGATTCAATCTCTTTGTGTACCAACGTTGTCACTAACATTGGAGTGTTAAGTTCTTCAAGTTGATTCTCTCATGGGTCTTCCATGATTGTCATGGTCTCTTATATGAACCGATTTCCGGAAGTATAGTGTTGTCATAATACTATTAGAACTTAATCTCTATCAGCAGTCATATATTCAGAGTAAGTGTTGTCTGGTGACAAAGTGGATAGATTACATGTGGCATCATGGGATATGTGTACAGGATCAGATTTAATCCCATTTACTGGACAAATCTTAAACAAGCTGTATATCTTTCCTAAGCTTCAGTTTCTTCAACCGCTCACCTCATGGAGTTAGTGTGAAGAGTAGATAGAGATCACATGGAAAGTCTCTGGAGATCATAGGAATAGATAGAAACATATAGGTATAGATACAGGTACAGATATAAATTATCCAATGAAACTGGTCTAGAGACACAAACTAGGTGCTAAAGATCTAATACCTACTGTTACCAAAGAACAGCTTTGCTGCTAGACCCTTTTATGATGAGTTATTGCAGAATTACCATGCCTGGCAAGAAGAAGCAGAATGACTCAAACTAATAAGGAACTTCAAGTCCTTTCTCTTTAAACATAGGGAACAACAAAAGAGAACTATGTATCCAAAAGGCTTGTCCTTCTCCTTCCTAGCTTTTGGGACATTGTGGTCTGGCTCCCTCGCGAGAATGGCTCCCACTGGCCACGCTGCTGTATGAACCACTTTATCTTGCCAGTTAGTATAGACAGAACTTTCTCCTCTAAATGTGGCCTCTCATCAGAAGCTGTGCCAAGCCAGTGGCATCTCTCTGGCAAGAAAGTGTCTTACTTGGTTCATTTTCATCTTTCAGTGTCAAGTCAATGTCAAGTTCATTTTAAGAATCAACCTTTTGAGTCTGTTCTGAGGCCACTTGCCATCTCCACTAAAGCTGGCTTTGTGAAATGTTCTTTCTTCTAAATAGAGAATTCTTTTCATCTTTCCCTAGAGATATGGCACCTTTGAAGTTGACCATAACAGTCAGAGACGCAATGTGATACAGAACTTCTTCTTGTCCGCTGCTAGCCTTTTGGCCCCTGGAGCTTTGACGAAAGAAACAGAGAACAAGGACATGAGAAAGATAAAAGGACCTCCCATTATGAGTCAGGAGTTGCTTTATTTTTTGCCTTTTGGAAAGCCATTATGAAAGGTGAGGGTAGAGAGGTTACCCACTCCTTTTCACACTGAGATGTCGTCCTCAGAACTGTATCACCAAGGACATTTTTGCTTCATGCCAGAAGCCACGGATATGGAAATGGAACTTACTTTTATAGGTAAACATACAAAAGTTCACACATTTTTCTAGGATAAAAAATGCACATAGAGACATCAACTACTTTGAGGACATAAAAGGGAGTCCGAGAAACAGATATTTCTAGGGCTCTACCAGCAAATTACCACTGGCTGGACCATATGCGGATGGCACTTAACATAACACGAGAGAACTCTCAGCCTTGAACTTGCTCAGGATACTCAAGACTGAAGGTGTCAAAAGTGTGAGACAGACAACATTCATTTACTGAGATTCAGTAAGTGGCCAAAAGAAAAAAAACAGATGGAGTTTCCTATCATTTTTCCCCCTTGATTAAAAGCAGTATCAGAATTAGATTTCATGGATCATAACACATACATTGGGGCAGGGGGTTCTTTGAGAAAGTGAATTTAGTATTATGGATATAACATTACTAAGATAGCTCCCATGGGCTTGAAAGGGGATCCTAAAAATGGGAGAGAGCGAAGGAGCTTACGCATCGTTAGTCTGACAATACATCCACCTTTGGTTAAAGGTTATTAATGATAAGCATATCTGACTGTGACTTCCATGGTTTAATTGGGAGTTGGCAAAGAACAAAATTGTCAAGCCTGAATTAGTAGATTTGCAATGAAAATTTTGATATGGGAAGTGAATTTTATTCTAGTTGATTTTACCATGTTACATGACATATTAGAGAAGTAATTTTAATTATAAGTAATATAATAAATAAAATAATAAATTTGGAGAATATAACCTAAGAACCTCCATAAGAATCATGCTGTTATACCTATTTCTTTACATTTCCCCCCCAAAGTCATGTGTGTGTGTGTGTGTGTGTGTGTGTGTGTGTGTGTGTATGACTTGAATCAAAATTATCTAAATTATATTCACACCATAGTCACTCTACCAGATGTTGCCTTATTCGTATAAAAGATTGGGTGGTTGACTTTTTCTTCTGTTTCTCTCTCTATTACTATATTTACATATGATTTTATTTTTAGTGGTTAGGTAGGAACTTCATTCTATAATCAAGCTCAATGTTGAAGTTTTGGGTTATAATATAGAAATAATACAGCATTAGAATTTGAACTATCAAATTACTATAGACATGGAAAAACTATATTTAGATGTGAATGCTGAAAACCTTGGCCAGATTAACTCCCTGAAAAGCCGATCGCTACAGAAGTAAAACTTTCCATAAGGCTCAGGGAATCCCTAACTAGATAATTGGCTGGCTTCTGGAATGGGGTCCTGATCTATAATTCCCACCTCTGTCAGTTATCATTTGTCATTTAGAGGGAAAAGGGAAAGGGACTGCCTTTTACATTAAAAATTAGTTTTAATGTTTCCAAACAAATACTCAGGAAACAGTAAAAGCTTTTTTGGGTGACTGCCATACTGCCATACTGCCATTCTCCATGTACTATGTTTCAGAGATAATATTCAGTCATTATTTTTATTTTTGCACTTTATGGCAAGAAAAAAACAAGGCTACAGATTATCTTTCTACAGGATGTGAATTCCATTGACTGTTTTCCCAATTTTGTTTTTAAAGTTCAGGTATCTCAGAGAGCAATGATTTTTTTTTTAGAAACAGAATGGTGAGGCAAAGGGGGTGTGTACTATCTGTAAGAACTTTTCCATTCTTGTCCTGATTCTCCACTGCTAGACTTCTACTTTCTTATTTACAGAAGAGGCAGATTATTCTGACCTAATTCTGAAATTTCTTCCAGGTTTAACACTCTATGATTCTTCGATATTTTCTTTGTCACTGTTTCCTTGATAATTTTGAAACTGTTATCTTGGCAATCATTAAATTATATTGATTCTCTTTCTGTACTCACTACACCTGAATTCAGCATCTCTCATTAAGTTCAGCTGATGATGTACCTTAAAGGCAACATAGTATCCTATATGCTATCTGCAGCCAGGCCAGCTAGTGAAACCTTTCTTCAGGAGGTTTTTGGGTTTTTCTCCTCACTCTCCAAAGATCCTAAGCCTTTTTAAAAAAAATTAATTTTATTGTTTTAGACAGAGACAGAGACAGAGACAGGGAGAGACAGGAAGAGGTGGGAGAGCCCAGCACAGTCTCCATAGTAGTACGTCATTAGTTTTCAACATGGTTTCTTCCTGTTGTGGAGCAGGCAGGGCTTCCTGCATGGGACGCATGCCCCCTCGAGGGCCAAATTCAGGGCCCTCAACATGGGAAGCTTGCCCCAGTGAGAACCAAATTAGGGTCCTCCCACATCCCAGTTCAGCATATGGGTCCATAGGCATCGGGGCCGGGACTTGATTTTTGGACTCTGGTTTAACCCACTGAGGTATCTGGCCTTTTCCCACAAGGTTTTTTTGATGGAGTTACAGACATGAGTTAAATTCAACATCCATTAGGCAATGTTTTTGTTGGTGTTGTTGTTGTTAACCTTTTCTATGCCAGGAACCATTGTAGACACTAGGGGTACAATTGTGAACTACATAAACAAGTTTTCTCTTCCCAAATTTGATGAGTTTAGTGGAAGAAGTAAATATGAAAACAATCAAATAAATAAATGTGAAAATGCAACAGTGATAAATACCATCATAGAAAACTATATGGTATTTTGAGAATCTATAATATTATTGTACTCATTCAGGAATGTTGTACAAGGGCCTTCACAAGAAATTAATGCTTAACTCAAGATCTAAATCGTATCTTAGATAAGAAAGCAAAAGGAGAAGAAAAAATCTAGGTAGAGGGCATGTCACATGAAAATGCCTTGCGATGACAGGAAATAGTGTTAGTGCATGGAGCTAAAGAGGGTGACTGTGTCTAGACCTGAAAGTAAAGAAGAGCCGGAAGAAGATAAGATTGTAGACATTGGTAGAGGCCTAACTGCAAGGCCCTTTTGACCCAGTTAAGAAGCTCCATCTTTATCCTAAGAGTAAAGAAAATCATAAATGGGAAATCAGCAACATCATTGACAATAACCTTTCACTCAAGAAAAAAATACATATATAAGACAAAATTGCCGAGAGTTAGATTGTGTGGAGAACTAAACAGTGAGGTACTGCTATATTATTATTCTGGACTATTTCCTGGATTGATAAACCTAACTTTCCTTGAATGTCTCATTTCTGTAAGACATTTCATGGGACTAATGAGGACAGTGCCAGGAAGACAATCAGAAGCTATTATTATTTATATATTATTTATGTTATTGAAATGGATTTAGATATCTGAAGGACAGTCTTAAGTCCCAGATGATTCCCAGAAAACAGACTTTTAGTTCTGCCAGGTGATAGGAACTAGGGCTGTATGTTCTCCAGGAGTATTCTTTGATGAAACCAGTCAAGCAGTTGCCAATATGCCCAACAGAGAAAACAGGAAACTTCTAATTTTTTTCTGGCACTTTATCCTGGCCTCTTGTGATAGTTCCATATTTTCTCCCATAGTTCAATTAAATGCACACATCTTTATTTCTGAGAAACTATATAAATTCTATAAGAGACTCCAGTTCTTACTAACTAGCATCTCATAAACATACAACCATCATTCAAGAAATGGTTCCTAGCCATATTAAGCACCAGGAAGTTTACCACCATTCTGGTTTTAAACACCCCAGCATTCCTGTGTAGGATTACAGCATCTTATTCAATACCCCTGGCCCCTACCTTCTTCCTACCCTGAGGCTATGGTGATTCTAGACCAATTAAAGTAGAGATCACAGGGATGTCCCTGGTCACCACTGTTATTCAACATAGTGCTGGAAGTTCTAGTCAGAGCCATAAAAGGCATCCAAATTGTGAAGGATGAAGTTAAACTGTCCCTTTTTGAAGAGGACATGATCCTTTATATAGAAAACCCTAAAGCCTATTCCAGAAAACTACTAGAAATAGTAAACAAATACAGTAATGTTGCAGGACACAGAATCAATGTATAAAAATCCACAGCATTTTATACACAAACAACAAAACTTCAGAAAAAAAAAATGACAAAAACAATACTATTTGCAATCAAAACAAAGAGAATAAAATACTTAGGGATAAATTTAACAAAGAATGTGAAGGACTTATACACGAAAAACCGTAAGACACTATTAAAAGAAATTAAAGAAAATACAAAGAAATGGAATGGAATTTCATGTTCATGGATTGGAAGAATCAACATAGTTAAAATGGCCATATTACCCAAAGCAATATACAGATTTAATGCAATTCTCATCATAATCCCCCAGACATTCTATCAAGAAATAGATTAAAAATTTTTTTTTATCAGATTCATATGGAACCACAAAAGACCCTGAATTGCTAAAGCAATTCCCCCCAAAAAAGAATAAGCTGGAGGCATCACACTCCCCAACCTCAGTCTATATTGAAAAGCATCAATAATCAAAACAGCTTGGTATTGGCAAAGAAACAGACATACAGACCAATGGAACAGAATCAAAAACCCAGAAATAAACCCACAAATATATGAACAGATAACCTTCATCAAAGGAGCCAAAAATATATAATGGAGAAAAGAAAGCCTCTTCAGTAAATGGTGCTGGGAAAAATGGAAAAACACATGCAAAACAACAAATCTGGACTGTGAACTGTCACCATATACCAAAATTAACTCAAAGTGGATTAAAGACCTCCACATAAGACCCAAACCTATAAAGTGCAAAGAAGAAAGCATCGGTACTAAACTTATAGAACTTGGGCTCAGAGAGCACTTCATGAACTTGACCCGAAAGGCAAGGGAAGTAAAAGCAAAAATAAATGAATGGGATTATATCAAACTAAAAACCTTCTACACAGCAAAGGACACCATCAACAAAGGGAAAAGGAAACCAACCGAATGGGAGAAAATATTTGCAAACAATGCTTCTGATAAGGGGTTAATATCTAAAATATATAAAGAACTCATACAACTCAACAGCAAAAAAACAAACAATCTAATTAAAAAATGGGCGGAAGACCTAAACAGACACTTCTCCCCTGAAGACATACAAACAGCCAACAGATGCATGAAAAAATACTCAATATCACTAGCAATTAGGAAAATGCAAATTAAAACCACAAGGAGATATTACCCCACACCTGTTAGAATGGCTATAATCAACAAGACAGGGAATATCAAGTGCTGGAGAGTCTGTGGAGAAAAAGGAATCCTCATAGACCCAGGTGGGAATGTAAATTGGTACAACCACTATGGAAGGCAGTGTGGAGATTTCTCAAAAACTAGGAATGGGGAAGCCAGGATGGCTCAGTGGGTTAAGTGCTCACTTTGCAGCGCCGGGGACCAGGGATCGAATCCCGGCCCTGGCCCGTGTGGAACCATATACTGAACTTGGGTTCAGTTATCTCTCTGTCTCTGTATTTCTCTCTCTTTCTCTGTCAAAAAACAATTAAAATAAATAAATAAATAAATAAATAAATAGTAACAAAACTAGGAATGGAGTTACCATATGACCCAGCAATCCCTCTCCTGGGTATCTACCCAAAAAACCTGAAGACCTTAATCTGCAAAGATATATGTACCCCCATGTTCATCGCAGTGCTGTTCATGGTGGCCAAGTTTTGGAAACAAACAAAGTGTCCTCTGAGAAGAGGATAAAGAAGTTGTGGTACATTTATACAACAGAATACTACTCAGCAATAAGAAAAGATAGAATATAGCAATTTGTGACAACATGGATGGACCTTGAAAACATATTTTTAAGTGAAATAAGACTGAAATAATCAAGGAACACACGACCTCACTCATACCATTGGTAGAATATAAAACGGAAAGTAACAAAGAAACAAAGACTCATGGACACAGTCAATAGTTTAGTGGTTACCTGAGGGTAAAGGGGGAGGTGGGTGGGAGAGCTGGGTGAGGGGAGTGGGGAGAGGGCATCAAATATATGGTGATGGAAAGAGAGCTGATTCTAGATTGTGAGCACATAATGCAATGTGTAGACAATGTAATGTAGAATTCTACACCTGGAAACAATATAATTGTTATCAATCAATGTCACCTCAATAAATTTAACAATAAAAGAAGAACAATAATAACAAAAAAAGTAGATATGGACAGGGCATAGCTTGATATTTATCTCTTCAGCCTTTTCAATCTCTGTTTTCTAAGACAACACCAACAGAACCTTCCAGAGGGTGACATTACAACATCATGTTTCAGGGCACGAAAATCACCAGACTTAACCAGCTCTGGCCCTGGTTACTGGACAAAATGCAGGTTTAAGACACATCAGAAGCCCAATAAATATCACAATGGGATTCCATTCACCTGGTTCTATGCCAAACCTACATAATGACCTGTCAAGGTTGGTAATGCTGAACTTGACAGGAGGAAACAGGCACAGGGACAAGAGATAAGATTGAAGGCGAGTGAAATAGGGCTGGGTCGAGAAGGTAGACTGTTGGGTTCTGACATTTATAAAACCATATATGTGGCTAATGACAAGACTTTAAGTTCCTTTGTGTGCCCCACAAAATCAGAGTACCTTTCATTCTAAGTAAAATTGTTCCCTGACAAAATAACCAGTCTGGTAATGAGAAAGAACATTGGCTATCTAACTAGGTTTAGAAGGCTGTAGTGATTGGAATACCATTAAAACCACCACCAACAATAAAAAAATTGCATAAGAACGTGACACATCACATCTCTGTGATATATCTGTACTCTGTGCAGGAATACCCCTATTTCTCCTTCTTTTGGATAAAAGGGATTAAAATACAGGGGAGCATATGAATACATATGGCAATGTGTTGCTGCTGCTACCAGAGGTTTGCTCGTTTTTCCTGTTGTTCCTCCAAATAAGGTTAAATGGATTTTATTTGTTTATGGATAGCATAAACAGTACATCCATAACCTTTTTACTCTTATTATTCTTTCCTCTCTTTGCAGTTTTTATTAAAATGAGAATAGAATGGTTAGTGACTGCGATCATTAGCTTGCAGAGACTGGCTTATAAAACAGATTGTTAGTGCCATAAACACAGGCCTAGGAATTCTATCATCCGGTCCCTGATGTGGCATGTCAATTCTCAGGGAATGGCTTATCCTAAATAGTGTTTGCTGTTTTTTATAAATATATAATGACAGTGATCCTTAAGTAAACTTCATCCAAATCACTCAATCCTGCACTAGTAATGATTGTACATCAGTGAAAACCAGTGTGAGACAGCCGCTCTGCACTGTTCATAATGTCAGCCATTATTCAAATACTGTGTCATTCACCCCAAACAGCTAACAGGCGTCTCCAGAATTCAAAAGAATTAATTCATTGCTGTGGAATTCTGAAACTTCCAAGGTTAAATGAGAAGATAACACAATGGCATCAGAAAATGGAATGAGTAATGAAAACAAAACATCTTAGATGTTAAAGAAACAACATATTTTTCTCTAAGGATTTATAGAAGTTATGAAGAAAACTAAGAAAGACATATATTAAGAAGATGCTCTATTTACCACATGGAATTAAAAATGAATGAATGGAAATATATGCTTTATTTCTGGGTAAAGATACACACATTTCCCATCCAAGTTAATCTATAAAATCAGCACAATCTCAGTTACACTGCCAAGGTGACCTCAAGTTTTATATGGAAAACAAAATCATGTAGATATTTCAGTAAACTATGAAAAATAATAATGAAAGAGGACTGGCACTAGTAAATATTAAAACATTAATTTAAAATATTTAAAATAATTTTTACAACTCAGATTATCAGAAGAACAATGAAAAAGTGCAATCATGTGTAGAGATAAGTACCTAAGGGGATTTAGTACATAATAAAGGTGAATAAAAGATCAATATGTAGCAAATATTGTTGGAAAAATTGGCAGTGGCTTTAAAATATAGTTGAGTCACTTTCTTATATCTTACATGAAAATTAATCCCAAACAAATCAAAGAATTAATAAGTATATAAAGAGAAGAAAAAGAAAGAAATTCTATAAGGACAAAAGAAAACTATGTGATTTTTTTGTTCAAGTCCTGGGACAGAGAATTAAAACCAAAAAATTATTTTAAATATTAATAAATTTTTATAAAAATTGAAAGCTCTTTTCACTCACCAAATTATCATAAACCACATCAAAAGAGGAAAGATAACTGAGAAAACCCTTTCTTGTCCATATGCTATTCTAAGGGCTAATATTTTTTATATTAAAACAATTTTTTACATAAAATTTTAAAACTACATTGTAGAAAAATGACATGAAAAAACATACAAATACAAAACACCAATGCTCAGTTAACATAAGAAAGTGTTCAGACTCATTTATACTTAAAGAAATTAACCTAAAAGTTTGACTATTTTTCACAAATCAAAGTGATAAAAAGTTACAACTTTAATATTACCTAATACTGAAGAGAAATATATTAAAACACTATGAGTATCTTGTTGGAGGTGTAAATTAATGCACTTTATATAGCCTTGGCAAGTATGTATAAAAATGTAAAATCCACTTATCCTTTGCCTGAACAACTGAACTTCTAGAAATTTATCCTACAGAGCTACCATTTTTAAAAAATATGTGTATAAAGAGGTTCAGTGCAGCATTCGTTGTAATATCAAAGCTAAACAAAACATAACAATTCATAAAACAAAAACCAAAACCCTAGAAACAACCTAAATCCATAAAAGAAATGGATTAAATCACTATGCAGTGATTAAAATGAAGCAAATCTATTTCTAATGTATATTTAATGTTCCAGCTGCAGTGTTCTGTGGGGGAAAAAAAAAATGTAACAGTGTGTATAGTTCAATCCCATTTCTGCTTTCTCACTTACAATTATAAATTATATATGAGCTTATATTGTTAAAGAAAAGCTAAATGACACTTTTAGCTCATACAACATCCCTGATAAGTAATGTCTGGGAGCCCCAGTTGTCTCCAATTTACAACTTAAAGCCAACCAGTAATTCCTACTCCCATCTCTCCAAAGCTAACTTAGTCAGTTATCAGGACACCTGGTGGAAGTCTCTTAACTATTCAAGCTTTTGCCTTTGCTAATGTTCCCAGAGCGAAGTGAGAATAAAACAATGCAAGCAAATACACTGAGTGAATTATTTATACTGAAAAACATATGAGTGGTATAGATCGGTGGATGTTATATAACAGCAAAGATGTCTAAACCACAGTCTATAAATAATTGTAGTTTTAAGTACCCACATATATGGATAAAAAATAAAAATCTATTGATTCTATCAATATATTAATCCTTTTGAGTCTCCCTATATAACTCAGTTAATCCTAAAAAAGGCAAATGTGTTCAAAGGTGTAAGATTCCAAGAAAGTCAGTACTTTCAAACAAAATGTGCTGGCATATCTTTCTCCAGTGATACAAGAAAGAAAAAAAAAAAAGTAAAAGAAATATTTGAATCTGAAAGAATCATGGGTCAGCCTATCCTGCTATGACTAGGTCAATCTAAATGAGAGGAGTGGAATAAAGGGAATTTGAACCACCCTCTGTGGGATGTTATACTCATCTCTGTGATGTATCTACACTACCATGCTATTGGATCTTTGCAGGCAGCATAACTTTGTCATAAACTTATAAGTTCTGGAATGCATGACTTCCCAAATTTGCCAATTTATTGCCTACTGATTTAGACAGGTCACAACCCCTCAAGTCTCAATCCTCTAGTGGGCAAGCTATAAAACTCATTGCCCTATGCTTACTGAAAGGATTAAATGAGAGGACAAGTATAAGATGCTTAGCATGGTGCCCAACACACACTAAATGCTCAGATTATGCTATTTTTCTATTCTTCTTTCCAATAACATGTTCTAAAATTGCCATCTAATATGGGTTAGCTGACATATTTTATTTGTACACCTAGTACCTTTATAAACTCTGAAACATGAAAACTGGCATAATCTTTGACTTCACATTGTTTGCTGGTGCTGTATTGGTCCTGACTATCTCTAGTACTATAGCAAATAATTCCAGTGTACTGGCTGCACACACACTTCTCTGGGTTTTCTCTTACTGGTATCTAGAACATGTACGCACCACAGTTCTCGATGAATGTTGTTGCCTTAGCTCTTGGACAGCTGGAGAGATGCTGCACTTCCCAGTTATAATATTTATTGCCTGCGCCACACAACTGAGGAACTAGTTAACCAGCCATCCAAGGAAGGGAATCATAGGCTGATCAGAAGTTATGGTAACAGTTCCTGTGGGTCGATTTCAGAATTCACCTTTTCAGTCAGTGGGTTTCGCTTTTTCTCTAGGAGAGACACTCCGTGGCTACATGTCATAATTCCACTGCAGCATATGGGCTACTGTACAAATGGGCACAATAAATAAGGAATAAACTGCTTACTTTTTCAGCTTGGTAAATATCACATCAGGAGTGTCATCTTTGCTAGGATATGTATAACAAAATAGTCAGAATGTTTGCAGGGTAAGTAAAGGTCTCATTAGTGGATATTAAAGAAGTTAACTTCTATAAAACCAATAGGGCATCAACAACAACAAAAAAATCACTGAATTTGGTCTGTGTTTAATTTAATTTATATTCTGTTAACAAGATAAATGAGGTACTATTTTTCCTAATTGGAAAAAAATTAAAAAAAATAAGGTCAAGCTGACTTTTTAAGGAACTGAGATTCATCTTAAATGACCATGGCAAGAAATCGCAAAACTGGTATTTAAAACCATATGTATCTACACTTTGCTGCTGCTGGTTTTTGGTTTATTTCGTTTGCTTTTCTCATTGTTGGCTGCAGAATGTACAAATAGAAAGGTATTTCAAGAGAACATCTGGTTAGAAGAGAAGGACCTAAGTTTTTTTTCATCTGTAAAATTAAGGAGTTGGATGAAATCAATCTTGGTATCCTGCAATTCCTTTCTAAAATCTCATCCATATCTAAAAACCAGGAAGATTTCATGGAGCTAAATTCTTGTTCTGGAACTTCTATTTCCAGCAAAGCTTATGCTGAGTGGTAGGTAGTACGTAGGAAGGCCGTCCACACGGGGAAGAACCTGGCGTAGCAGGCGTAGCTCTGGGCTCCACACCACTTAAGCTCTGTGCCCTTGGGTTGGTCTCTCCTTGCTAAGCCTCAGTTCCATCATCTGTAGAATGAAGACAACAGTCCCTACCTCATGGTTTTGGGATGTGGCAGGTTGTAATTACTGAATGTTAGTTGCTGTCATTATTAGTGAGCCAACAGAAATAAATGCAAAAGCAATTGAAGAAGGGAGAAATCCATACTTTGGGGGCCAGGAAAGACCTCTCTGAATCAGTATCGTATTTATATATGACATTTCACCCAAGTACAACCAGCTGCACATTTACATTTCACTTCTAATATTAAGGAGTTCATTTAATATTTAGCAATTAACAGCAAGAATATTGCAGTAACATTCCTCTAGGAGAATCCTTTTCTCCTGCAGTTCTGATTAAAAAAAGGTGTGTGTGTGTGGGGGGGGGGGTGGAGGAGGTATTTGATTAAAAACTCTTATCACCTCACCAACAGACACTGGTTTGATTTCTCCTTTTAACTACAGTGAGGTCACAGTCCTGTGTTTATGACATAGCATTGGGTTGCTATGGAGATGATAGCTTTATTAGCTATCTGTTTTGCAATGACTTCACAACAAGGTTACCAAGAAGCAGATGGGCTGTGAAGGAGACAAACCCCCTTGTCTAAATACAAATAGCATGGATAATTAATTAGCTGAAGCAGCAGGGGAAATCAGAAAAATGTGTGAAAGGTAAAAGGATTTCTATTTATTACAGATTGATAGTTCTATTCCTCTTGCCAGAGGAAAAAACACATCCCTCCCCACCTCACAAATAGTACATGGCATACGGAATAAATAACGTACCAACTAGTTTGAGTGTACTGGGATTCATTTCTAGACCCATTGATCTCTTGGTTAATGTACTAAAGTAAGGTATTATATCTTTTGTGACTATGTTTTTTAAGGTCCAAAATAGAGACTGTAAAACAGAATAAAACTACCACAGATTACGGAGATGATTAAAGGATCTCAGCATCAACATATTTAGACTTCTAAAGACTCAATTTGGACAGACCAATTCTCGATTTGAAAATACATCCTTTGATAAGAGAGTCCTTTGTATTAATTTTTTAGGTCTGTGATAAAAAATACCGCTGACTGCTTTGAACAACAGAAAGTTATTTTTCTCACAGTTCTGGAGGATAGAAGTTCAAGGTCAAGGTTCCGTTTCTTCTGAGATCTCTCTCCTCAGCTTGCAGTCCAGCTGCCTCCTCACTGTGTTCTCACATGCTCTTTCCTCCCATATGTGTTTGTGGACATCCCTGGCATGTGTTTGTGGACATCCCTGGCGTCTGTATGTGTGCCCAAATTTCCTTATGAGGACACCAATCGAATTGGACCAGGGCATAATCTAACAGCCTCGTTTTAACTTCATCACCTCTTTACAGGCTCTGTCCTCACGTATAGTCACATTCTGAGGTATTGGGGGTTAGGGATTCAATGCATAATTTGAGAAAAACACAGTCAGCATATACCAATCTTGCTTTATCATTTGAATAGGTACAAATTACTTAGCACTGCACTCAGACTGCAGTCAGTCTTTTCTAACTAGACCTCCACCTCATCATAACGTTTACCTCCAGAAATACCACGAGTCACATACAGTAAAAACACACTAATTTACTAGAAGTTCTGCGAATAACCCAGGCATCTTGGCATGACATGTTACCAACTCTCTTTACCTCCCTTGTAATCTTCCGCTCGGCCACTTTTCAGATAACACCTCCTCTTTGATGCCTCTCCTGACTACTGGCGCCTTCTGAAGGAAGTGAGAAATCTCTTCCTTCTTTGCACTTTAGACAGAACTTACTGGAGTCCTTCACATTTATCTGTTGACACAAGCCTGTTTCTCCTAAGCAAAGGGGACAGCTGTGAGAGGGCAGGCTTGCATTCTCATTAGTGCTTTTATCGTCCACACTGTCTGTGGTACATAGAGCTTGGAAATATTTTCGGTATACTTGGAGACAAACCACTTAAATGCTATAAAGGAAAAAAAGTGTATACTCCATCAAAAATGACTGTCCTGAGAACCTACAGTAGGTGTAGGTAGACATATCTGTAGGGAAGTGTTTCCTCTCAAATGCTGGTAATCTATACGACTGGACTCTCCTAAGAACGCATTTTGAGTTGGGCTCACAACTCATGGTCCCTAGCCTTGTGCCTTAGCCCTGCTGATGGCTCTATTGTGTGTGAGTTGGGGTTTGAGGCTTCTAGGCGTGCATGTCACAAAAGCTGTCCCTAACACTGGTTGATGCCTGAATCATGTGCTTTACCATTTTATCCACAGCTCCTTGTGTGGAGAGAGGTGGAGAATCTCCTCTCTGTCAGCTCACAGTCCTGAGGCTGCAGGGTTGCCTGACCACTGGGACCTCTGGGGTTTTTGAAGCAGAGACGATGGCAGAAGCCAGCTGAGTGGCCTCCTCCAGCAATGGGATTGGAGGAGTCCTGCTGTACCTCATGTGACCCGGACATTCAAGTGGCAGATGAAGGCCATTCTGAAAATGCCTTATGTACGTAGATTAGAAAAAAGACCATTTGGACATGATCAGCCCACGGTAAAAATTTAGTGAAAATACCATTGTTCTTTATTTCAAGTTGCAACATGAATGCATTATCATAAATATCTGAAGTTCTAATTGATAGCTTTATGTCTTTGAACCGTTAAAAATGAGAGACCAACTTAATCATCAATTAATGTTAGGATGTTTGGTATGAAAATATGCTTGCTATGCTCAATTCTACTCACTTAAAAAAACACACAAAAAAAACCTTGGAGGACAAAATTATTATTTTCCTCACACTACAGATGAAAAAGCATTATGATTTGGCCTGAAGAAGTGATATGGCTTTTGTAGATGCTATGATAATCTAAATTATTCCAATTTTCTAACTAGTTGATGCACATGCCTACTAATTTAGGCTTTATGCCACTTTCTTTTAGAACTGTTTTGTGAAGGAGAAATGAATACATTATTCATCCCTGTCTTTCATACCCAGTGCCTACTGGCTAGGTAGTCTCTGATGAAAGTACTTTTTTTCCTTTGTAAGTAAAGACAGCAGGTTGTCACTCTCCTCTTGTGATATCCTGGCTCCCTTTCGCCACCTCATTTGAAACAGCCCCTTTCTCTGCATTCTTGGTAGAAGCACCAAGAAGGAGATGATATATAATTACTTATCTGGTGGGGTTTTAAATTATGTGAATAACTGTCTATCTATAAGAAGAGTGTAGCCGTTCATTCTTTCCCCAGTCAGTAGATGATAAGAATTTGGGGAAGCAGAACTTCCAGATAATTTAAAATGGATGACCTAGAGATCAAATGATTTATGCCCACTATCTGATTTTGGTTTGAGGAAATGAGTAATTTCCCAAGCTGGCAAACAAAGAAAATGAAACGAACAACAAATTTTAGAGATGAAGCTAAAAACACTATAGAATCAAAAAGGATATGTTCCGTGTGAGACAACAGTAACATCTTTAAACCTTCCATTTTGTTTGGTGCACAATAGAAAAAGGAAGATAAAAACTCAAACTCCATCTATCTTGTCAGCTAGGTAATTTGATTTTCATGTATTTGTAAGATGCCGAAGCATGCTTGCTCCTCTCTGTGTGTAAGCATCAAATCTGACAATTAACCCTGTTCCCTTAAACAGTCAAATGTGTTTGCTGGGACCTCACTCAAAGACACTTATGCTAATCACCTGTAGGGGGCCTGACTAACATTGAAGTATGAAGGGTGGCAGTCAGAACATAAGGGCTCTCCCCCACCCCAGAAATATCTTTACTTATATGAGGTCTGTCTGGAAAAAAATCCAAACAATGTCAATATAATGAGAAGAGTTACATGGTTGGATCCTTTCCAGACAACCCTCGTATAACTGACTGGACAGATTAAAAACAACAACAAAAAACAAGGTTGTTAGAGAGACTATTGAAATAGAATGAGATGCAAAGAGATATGGAAAAACAGAAAGTTAGAGAAAGATAATAGGCAACACATGGGGAGATCATAAAGATCACTTTGGTTATGAAGAAAGTCACCTGCATCTTTTAAGATGTCAACTCAGATTTTATTTCTCGAGGGAAATCTGGTAAGTTTCCTCAGAGGCCCATCCCTCTCACAAATGTCATTCAATTTATAATGATCAATTTCTACTGTGTTTATATTGAAATGCATTATATTTTGTCTGGCTGAAATCAAAGAGAACACTGACATTGATGACCCAGGCAATACAGAAATCATGTGTTTTGTCCTGATTCACAGTGCTGGTCCTCAATATGCGGTAACCTTGCTAACTCTGTGTTCCTATTTGAGATGGAAAAATGGGTGCAAGAGACAGAGTTATCAAGAATCGTTGCTATCTAGACTGACCTCTCCCCCCTACATGCAAATAATGTTCTTAAAATTTTCCTATCCTACAATCTTATGTCAGGATTCTGGGATTTCAAAAAGGTTTTGAGAAAATGCATAGGAGACAACTTGAGGTTTTTCTTCTCCCTCAAAAAAGGAGACATAAGGGAAGCAGGGATGACTCAGTGGGTTAAGCGCTCACTTTGCAGCCCTGGGGACTGAGGATCGAATCCTGCCTGGCCTTGGCCCTTGCGGACCCACATGCTGAACTGGGGAGTGCCCCCAGTTCAGTTCTCACTGGGGAGAGACCCCGGCCCAGTACCTGCCATGCGCAGCCCCACCCATCTGTGGAATGAAACTATGTGGAAAAATCAATGGTGTGCAACTATTGAGACTGTTCTGGGCTCTCCCACTTCTCTCTGTCTCTGACTCTGACTCTGTGTCTCTCTCTCTGTCAAAAGCAATAAAAGTAAATAAATAAATAAATAAATCTTTAAAAAAGGAGACATAAAAGGGCAAATATGATTCCCTTCCTTATTTCCACAGTAGGGTCCTCTTCCTATTCTATGTCCTTGATGGCTGTGATCATTAACAAAGCACCAATAAATATTAAACAACTAATGTTTAAGACAAATACATTTTTTTCCAGGTGTGAATTCTTCATACATTTCTCGTGTATATTATAGTTTAGTATGTGTTTGTATGTGTATGTGTGTGTGTAACCACTTTATGGGGCAATAGACGATACATTAAAAAGGTTGGGTATATTTAATGCATGCTGATTATTTTGAAGATATGTATACACCCATATAACCATCATCACCACAATCAAGGTAATAAAATAGCTATCACCTCCAAAAGTTTCCTTCTGCCCACTTTTTTGTTCTTACTGTTTTATTTATTTATTTATTTATTTATTTATTTATTGGGGGGGGGTTATGGCAAGAACATTAACATAAGTATTACTATCTCTTTTTCTTTAAACAACACTTTATCCACCTTATCCTAACTCTCCTGCTTGCCCCCACTCTTAACAAATGAAGACACAGATTAAATTTTATTATATAAATGATCTATCTATTATCTATCTATCTATCTATCTATCTATCTATCTATCTATCATTTAACTATCTACCAATCAATTTATTATATCTATCTAAATAACAAGTACCAATTCAATATTTGTTTTAAAAAAATAGTGCATTGGGATTTGATCATAGCTGAGAAATTAGATGATACATTACCATTTATTTATCTATTCTTATAATCCAAAAACACTTATTCAGCATCTTTTATGTGCCAAGCACCATGATAGGCTCTGGGGACTCAAAAATTAAGATGAACTTCTTGCCCTCAAAGTATTTTACTGAAACAGAATTTTATGTGTAAAAATGTCATTCAAAATAGGAACTCATTCATTTTTATTCTGTTACTCTCTTTTACCAGGCAAGTTATCAAATTGACCACAACCAAGCAAAGTACATGGTACTCTCCTTCAAACTCTTCTCTCCATCAATGCTTTAGAATCTGCCTTTAACTCTACTGCTCCAGGAATTTTCTCTAGCCTTTCATATTCCTTGTTTCTATCTTTTTTTCTCTAAGTTACCTCCCTAGATTTTCACTATAAAGAATAGGAGAAGTGCCTATTTCTGGAATCTAATTCTATATCTCTTACCCACCTTCCCAGCATTCAAAGTCATAATTTCAGTATAAGTGGCACAACTTTCCTTTTCCCTTTGCATCTTTGGTTCTCTATTTCCTCATAGTTTTTACTACATCTTGTAAAGAAGAAGTATAAGATAGTAGAAACGTAAAATTAAGGGCCAAACATATCACCCATTGTCAAATTTCTAGTAAGTTGGTAGTAAGGGTTTTGCAGAGGATTGCTTAAGAGCATAAGAAAGATATACCTTGAGCTTTGTGTCTAGTATGGTTTTCAAGCTATATGGGTTTATAGATTCTCGAGTCTCTTAGAACTTTAATCTATTTTTTCCAACCATTCTGGTTACTGGATTGATAAGATTCTGAATCATTCTCTGCCTCTGGCCACCACAAGTAAGCTCATCTGGGAGGCAAGAGAAAAGGGCCAGCCCCCTAGGTTACTGTTGGCTCTTCCTGTTGTAAACTATTTGTACTTAGCCATGCAGCCCCACCTCTTACTCCAGTTCGGGAGGAGGCCAGTTGAGAGGAATAAGAGTTTGTTATTCTTTATCACTCTTTAGAAAGAACAAAGTAAAGCAGACAGTAGGCCAGTTTAAAGCCTTCCTACTTTAAGTGAGGTTCACTGATCCACAGCATCTCCATCACTGACACATTTGTTAGAAATTCATAATGTCACGCTCTACCCAAGAACTACTGAATTAGAGCTACATTTTAACAAAATCCTCAGTGATCCACATACATACTAAAGTCGAGATAATGTCGAGATGCATTGGCCTAGAAGGTGCCTGTGTTCATTAATTAAAGACAAGAATGATGACAAAAAAAAGAAAGAAAGAAAAGGAAAGAAAGAAAAGCAAAGGGAAGAGAGGAGAAGAAAAAAGAAAGGAAGTAGCTCACAAATTGGGGTAAAGAAACTTTTCCTTGGAGACAGACAGGAAAAACATGGTTAAAGACGAAGGGAAGTCTGTATGTATGTGTGTGTGTGTGTCAAAGCACACACACACACACACTGTGAAACAGCTTTCCAGTTCACTCTGGATTTCAGCTGCTAGTAGTTACTCTTGATTGCTGGGCATATCTTACATCTGTATTCTACCTGAGATGTTCACATATGTTCACAGGAGAATAATCCTTAACTTTCTTTCTTAACCCAAATAAATATTAGGTTTGATGGATGGAGGTAGTGTTCCTGACATTGTCCTCAGTGGCCAAGGGTTAGGAAGCTCATTATAAGAGGTCTTCTTACAATTATCTGAAGTAGGAGCCCAGCAGGGCTATTTTCCTAGAAGTGAAACATATTTCTCTTGATCATTTGGACATTCTTCTTATGGTATCATCAAATATAGAATTGTTGATTTTCAGAATTAGAAGAAACCATAAAGGACCAGTCTGATGTCTTATCTGATGCTGAAGTTCCTGGCACAACATAGTCATTGCCCATCTTATGCTTAGAGGAAATAAATGAAAGCAAACTCAAAATTTGTGATTATATGCCATCGGGCATCCAGTGACATTGCAGCTACCTTGCTCATTATTTGAGAATGCAACATTCTACTAACAACAGATATCACCTTCTTCACAGGTGAGCATGCTTCTGTAATAAACAGCTACGCTGAGCAGGGATGTGGTGGTTTGTGTGCGGGGGTGGTGGTGGGGTGGGGGAGGAAGGGACAGAAATCCCTTCATAGACAAATCTTTTTGTCTAAGTAAAAGAATATATAGTACTCATAGAAATGGTAATTAGAGTCCACCATGAGGGAGGTGCATTTCTTACACTAATAAAAACAATAATAATAATAATAATAATAACCTTTCAAGACTTCCCATTCTAGAGGAAATAATATTTATTTTAAGTATTATTATTGTCATGATTACTATAATATCACTGCTAATAATAATGATAGGTTATGTGCTAAGATACTAGCTCTCAGTGCAATTAAGTAAGCAATCTTAGAAAGGGCTCCCCTGAAGGCATTTCTTCAATTAATAAGGGAGACTGACAGATCTTTGCATAGTCTACTGCCAGGTACTGATTGATTACCTCACTTTAATAACTGTTTAATGTGCTTTCCTGTACAAATCATGGAGTAAAAATTGTTGGCCACAGACACTTGGTGACAAAGCAGATGGCATTTTGCCAGGATGAGTGGCACTGCCCACCACCCCATGTCCCTGTCTGTTCTCTCATTTTCAGCCTTTTCTATCCCTGCCCTGCCATCTTCTGGCCTTTGACCCAGACACAGATCTGGTCACTTGTTTCTATGGGAAGACTTGTGATGACAATGGAGTCAACTGTTCAGACCTCTAGTGTAGCAGCTGCAGGAAGAAAGAGATACCCCTCAGCTCTGTCTCATGACCTCTCCCATACTTACAGAAAATTCATAAAATCATAGTGGAAATTAGCCTGGCCTCATTTTAGACACAGAGTTAGGGTACTATAAGGCCAAAATGGGAATATGCTGATAAAAAAAAAAAATCAAAGTCTCATGAGCAGGGAAATAGTAGCAAAGAGACAGAACATGATGGGGAATGGCATTAGGAAAAATATGATGAAAACAGCAGTGGAAGAAACCAATGATATGAAAATATTAGAGCATCCCAGTAGGCATATCAAGGAACTCCAGGACAGTCACATTTGATGACTGAGGGGGAGATGTTGGCAGTCACCACCCAACACTGTTCCACATAATGCCTCTTTCTCACCTTTGGGTATGCTGAGATTGTTTCACTTCTTGCTTATCAGTCATCTTTCTGCCCCACATAATGAAAGACCTACAGGTTGAAACCATTTATTTTAAGATTGTCAAGTGTAGCTGGTACATTCACATGTGTACATCTGTAGGAAGACTCTTCAGCCATCTGGGTGGTATGCCCTCAACACTCCATGTGAACGATCAAGATCATTACAAATACCCTCACCTTTCCTCTGAAACTTTCCATTCCTAACCAGAGGACACAGAGAATGTTTCTCCCACAGCAATACTTTCCCACTTTGCACCTGTTGCTGAGCTAAACAAAGCAGACCCTTCAGCCCTTCACACAAGTCCCTCCACACTGTAACCAAAGCATAGTTTTCTATCCTACTACCTTCTGCTTCACACTGGTCCTGTGGCCACATCTTCCTGAACTTCATGCTTCTCTCTCCTCTGGGTTTCATCTTTGACTTCCCTTCTGTCATGAATGTCTTTTTTATAGAGTGTTCAGTAATCAAACATACTATTTCTTAAGTTCAGCATTCAAACCATTTTCTTCTTTAAAATGCTAAAGGGTATTTTCTCTCTGTGTGAAACCCTGTGTCATTTATATCATCTGCATAAAGATTTAATTTTTTCAAGAGATTAAAAATTATTGGAAAAGAGATAATTGGAGGACCCTCTGCTAAGTGACATAGAATTTGTTTTTCCCTCCTCATGGCATTAATAGTTTACTTCAACTGTCTCTATGGACATTTGTAATAGGTTGACATAGGACACGTCACGGTAATATGAAAGGTGGAAATATTTGTCAGCTTGGACTTTAAATAGAAAGCAACTGGCCAGTGAAAGGAGTTGGAAATTCTGTTGTCTTTCTCAGGGAGTTCAGAGAATGCTGATTTCATCAATGGGAAATAAACCAGCAAAGAAAAGACAGAGGTATGACGTGGAGAATATGGAGAGATGCCATGGCACTCAGTCATTTCTGCAAGTACTAAACAGACATTATTGGAGGAAACTAAAGCCCCAAAAAGAGTTTTCTTAGTATAGATTTGGGACTTAAAGATCGTAGTGTAAGCTGGTGTTAAAGAACCACAGCTCACTACCAAGCTAATACTGATTATCTAACTGAGATATATTAAACAGGGAATGTTCATGGAACTGAAGAGTAAATACTTCAAGATGATGTTGTTACTAAAACACAGCTCCGCTATTGAGTGTCTGTTGGGGCCTGACATTGCTATTCAGACCAGACAAGCACATTTTATAGGTAGGAAACTCTTCAGGGGAAAGGGAGAAAAAAGTAAGAAATAAAATTTGAGAACTTTGCAAAAAAACTGACCAACCAACAAGCAAGCAAGCAAACAATATGGAAAAAAAAAAAACCAAAACAAAACAAAACATAAGAACACTATACAGAAGACCACAAAAATAAACAAAAACAAAACAACACACAAACAAACCGATGTGTTTCTATTCCCAGTTGGCAGCAAACCTCATTCTCACTGCCATCACCGTGGTTTACGTGACCATATTTCCCTGCTGGAATTAATGAAATGGTGTACTAACAAGTGTGCTAACCCCAGCTGGACTTCTTGTGAGCACGTGCTCCACACAGCCAGAGGACTTTTCTGAATGAAAAGCCATTGCATGTACTCAACATCCCCCCATCCTCACCCCTACTCCCCATTGCCCCACTCCCACACGTCCAGCTCATTCATCCACGCCCTGGGTATTTATTCAGTCTCCACTAAGCACTACGGGTATAACGTTAGCAGGGCAAGTTGCTTCTCTTCATCGGTGGAGGCGCCTATCCTGTAATTAAGTCCAAGTTCCTTGACGAGGCACGCCAGTCTCTTACTCTCTGGAAGATGCTTACCTCTCCAATATTCTGCACCACTTCCGTTTGGCTTCTACACTCCATTACTACATTTGCACGTACGTTCAGTTCTGTATTAGCATTCTCCATACTCTCTCTTCGTCCCTGTCTTTCCCATATGATGTCATTTTGAATCACATGGACCTTCCCCCATCCTCCCTGACAGTCCCCTAGCTCACTGCTACTGCTCTCTAGTACACATGGCCTTTGTCACCCTGTTTTCTGTTTGTGAGTCTGCTGCCTCACTAACTAGACTGATAGCTCCCCGAGAGAAACCCAGTGTTATTCAGTGGTAGGTAACGGCACTACTCAGTGTGGTACCAGATTTATGTTGGTGCTCAATTATTATCAGTTAGGAGAACTAATTACAATCTGACCTTGTGTTGCTGCTTTCTACTAGACTGAGAGAAATAGATTGCAAATTGTGCCAAGAGCAGTCACTTTGTTTGGTGACTATCTCCACATGGTGAATACCAAGCACTCAATAAATATATATTAAATAAACGAAAGAAAAAATAAATTCAATTAAAAAAATATGGTATTAAAACTATGTCCACATAAACACAAGTGTGATCAGAAGGGAAGCTGAACACTAAGTATCCTTTTGCCCAAGCAGAAATCTGGAACATTCTCACAGTGATTATTTATCTTAAAAAAAAAAAAAAAAGTATTAATTTTCTAATCCTTTCTGTATAATCCAATTTCTCTTTTCCTCACAGGGCACAGTAAAGGCACTGGAGTTGAAACTGTAAGACCCTGTTTTACATTTCCATCTGAATTATGAAATGCCACATGCCCCAGCCTTCCCCCAGAGGCAGGGCAACATTAATATTCATGTATGGAAGGGCCTGCAGTATGGCAGTGAATGATTTAAAGAGGAGAATAATCCGAGACTGCATCTTAGTAAATAAATCCAAGGTACAATTTGTTTAGTCTTTCACCCACACTTTAAAAGGGAAATTAATATTATTTTTAAACAAATCAATACAGACTCTGAATTGCTGACTTGGTAAGTTTACAATGGAAATGTTTCTTTTGCTCCCAGTTGCCTCCTAGTTAATTTTCCATTTTCCAATCTCTCCCTATCCCATTTCAATATACAGAGCTGCAGGAACACCCTCAAAATATCACTCATTAAGTACTTTAAGTTTCTTCCCACATGTGCCCGGGACCACCTGGGCAGCGTGGGGGTACAGACCACAGAAGAGCCTGTCTTTGTCTTCAAAGGGCTTATAATTCAGGTGGGGAAGAGGACGCTCTCTTAGCTCAGTTGTCCAAGCAATAATAACAATGAATATATTCTAAGATACTGTACAAAATCCCTTTAGAATATGTAATTTCTACCCTTGCAATTCTCCTGTGATTCTCCTAGGATTTCCTCCCACGGGCTGCATGTGGCCCAGGATGGCTTTGAATATGGCCCAACGCAAGTTCATAAACATTTTTAAAACTATAAGATGTTCTTGAATATTTTTTCTTTTTTTAGCTCAGCAGCTATCGTTAGTGCTCGTGTATGTTATGTGTGGCCCAAGACAATTCTTCTTCCAATGTGGCCTCTTATTCCAATGTGGCCCAGGGAAACCAAAAAGTTGGACACTTCTGCTCTCTCTCTCTCTCTCTATATATATATATATAGATAGATATAGATATAGATATAGATATAGATACAGATATAGATGTAGATATATGCTACATATTCTCATTTAATCCTCAAAATAACCCTAAGAAGTTTATAGTAGTATGACCATTTTATAAATGAAAGAACTGAGATGCAGTTTAATGACTGTTGTAAGATCCTATATCTGGGAATCAACAAAACTGCTATTTTGAGTTCAGTTCTGTTTAATTATAAACTTCCATTCTTTCCACATTCTCTTCTCTCCATCAGTTATCATCCTCTTACTTTGGCATCACTCTATCATGTCTCTTTCTCTATTCTACCGAGACCAAATTGGTCCCCTTGGCATCTCTGGAACCAATTTTGCTAAAACACATTTTCATGTCATGGCTTGCCCCACCATCACCATGAAAAACTTAGAATGAGTCAGCACAGTGTGTAGTTTTAAAGTGTAGTATCTGAAAGCAGTCTCATATTCAAATCCTGACTTCACCCCACTCTAGGTGTATGACCTTGGGCAAGTTACTTTACCTATTTGTGCTTCCTTATCTGTAAAATAGAAAAATCATAATAGTACCCACACATTTAATTAACTGTCTTTGATAACTAATGCTAGTTCCCACATTTTCACTTATGATTTAGGGATTCCCATCTAGATATGTGGGTCCCTGATGGTATTAAAGACTCAAAATACATAGTTTGAAAATAGAACTTTTAAATGTCAAATTGCTTTGCCCAAGAGAAGATAAAATAATGATAATAATATAATGGTACGTATAGCATGAAATTTGTACCATCCTCTCATTTCACATGTGGGCCAATTGAAGCCCCCCAAAGGGAAACTAACCTGTCCGAGTTCACACATCTGAAGAACGGGCTTTTCTAGAAGTCTATATTGTTCCTTTTTTTTTCTTATATGCAGTTTCTGATAATGCTAACCCATTAATTAATAAGTGTTCTTCCACACTTTAATCACGCAAAGGAGGCTCTACAAAGCTCTGGCCCACTCATTTGCCCCACTTTGAGTCACTTCTCCACTGGCAAAAATACTGGTTTGTAAAGCCCACTGAGCTTCCTTCGCTGGGTCTTCATAGTTATTCTGGCTTAAAATTATTTCACAGGTTATATGTAGAAACAGCTTTTTTTTTTTCCCCCTATAAAATAAATGTTTTAACTGTGGGAGAAAAATCAAGTTCAACTCATTTCAGTAAATATGGCTCTAGCACCATATGCTAGATGTCGGGGGAGTTAGGTGGAACAAACAGCGTGGTCCTCGCTGTCTTTGGCTTACTTATCAGGCGTCATGAACATCTCACCTTGGAAAGTCTCCTTCCCTTAATTAGGTTCGCAGGGAGACCAAAACAAACATTTACGGCTTGAATACTCAGATACTATTTTGTCTAATTCAGGGAGAAACTAGAGTAAGGTAAGACTTCAGCAATTTAAATGTTCTATGCCTCTAGGATTTTTTTTTCTTCTTTGTAAAGAGCCAGATAGAAAATATTTAATTTTATTTATTAATTTGTTATAATTGTTAAATTTACTGTGGATGACAATGTTTGGTAAAAAAATGACATAGGTTACAGGTGTACAATTCTACATGACATCATGTATATGGTGCATTGTGTGCTCACCACCCAGGGTCAGCTCTCTTTTTGATACATTATTTAATTCACAAATTTAAGCCTTCTCCTTTTCCATCAATTTTCTTCTCAAATAAAATCTTGCGCTGAATATTAATGAAGGTTGTAAGACTACGTGTCAGCTTCTATAGGCTATAAAAAAAAACATACACACATACATATATGTACTCTATAAAGTAGATTATTTATTTATATTGTAGAATATGTTTTATATAATGAGATATTGTAGTTTTTGTAGAAGTCAGGATCTAGTGCTGGGTCTTTAATATTCTTTAGTATAGATACCATAATAATACATGTCACCATTACAATTTATTTTTTTAGAGATTCTATACTAAGGACTTTATATATGAGCATACATTCTCTTGTGCCATCCTTACACATAAATAAGAATTAATATTCCCAACTTACAGATAAGGTCACTGAGGCTTACGCTATATAAACTTGACAAATGTCATGTGGCTTATACATGGTAGAATTGAAATGTGAACCTAGGTCTACCTGACCAGGTTTTGTGCATCTTTCTAGTCCTGAGAAGTTTTTCAAAGAAAGCAGGTGTTCAAAATGCCATTGTTTAACTGCTGAACACTGTAACAGTAGAAAAGTAACAAAATGCTCCACTGTGCAATAAATGACTAGAAGAGCTTAGCAACCAGACTTTGAAAGAGTTGTTCAAACAGAATCCCTTGTGAATAGGCCTGGAGAGATTTGTAAAGACCCTGAAGTAGCTCTGTAGAAACTGCACCAAAGGTGCAGCAGTGAATTCTTGAAGGGGTTCTGAATGCATTTTTATTGTTATAGAAAAGGAAATAGAATTTTTTTGTCATAAGTCATCTAATAATGTAATCCAAGTATTGTCTCTACTAAGGTTTTAGGGGACAAGAACAATAAAAGTGTCACAGATCTCTCTGTACAAAACTTTCAGGCTTTGACCAAAATGAAACACCATTGTTCAATACAGAGAACTAGGACATCAAATGCTGTAAACCCCACATATAGTTCTCCCAAGCCAGTTCAAGCTTTCAGAAGACACCTGGCTTCACAATTTTAGTACTCCCATCACCATCACTAGCTCAACACATGCATTCATGAATGCATGCACCCTGCTCTGAGCTCCCCAGCTCCCCGCCCCCTCCCCAAACACACACACCAGTTTGATAAGAAAATTTTCAGAGCTGTGTAAAGGAATTGACTGTTTGACCTATACTTTTTCTTTCCAAAGTGTGATTCACAGACCAGCAGTACCAGATCACCTGGGAGCATATTAGAAATGCAGATGCTCAGGCCCTACCCCAAATCCAATGAATCTGAATCTACATTTTAACATGCTTCCATAATAATTCAAATAGACAGTCATGTTTGCAAAGCAATGGTCTATAGCAGGGGTTCGGCAAGCTTATTTCTAAAGCAGATAGTGAGGAGCTACTAACTGGAACATCCACAGTCCTTTCAACTATTTGTTGGCTTCGCTGATGCTCTTCAGTCCTGCTGAAAGTGGAACTCAGTTAGGATGCTACAACCTTATTTCATGCACTGTGGCAATGCAAGCACCAAGCTAAGTTTTGGCAGTCAGTGATGGTGGGTTCTCTTACAATGCTCAAGTCCTCCAAGGTACTTCATGAAAATGTGTCCATTGCATTCTTTAAGATGTTCACCTTTCCTACGAGGGCACTGTTAATTCATCCTCCCATTCTAAAGACATTTTGCATGTGTGTATCTAAACACTAATGTATTCAAGTTATAGTACTACAGCAGATTTATATACTTCCCATGGCTTTATAAATATCTCAACATGGCCAGAACCTCTCAGAGTCAGAAACATTCCAATCAACCCTTATTTAATTCCAAAAGGGAAGGAAAAGGCTCTAAAGAAAAATAAGTATTGAAGAGAATATAGAACCAAGTGCATTTTGACCTTTATTTCTTGTTTGTTTGTTTGTTTGTTTTCCTGAACAAAACAATCCTTGAATTTCCCCTAATTGCGTGAGAATTCCTAATCTTTGCTCTAATGAAAAGTCAAACTGCAAAGTGCAGTCAACTTTCAGAATGGAAAAGAAGCATGGCTCTGCTCCCCTGAGTTGGAGCTGGTCGAGGGGATCAGAGATCAGGCCTTGCAGCAGGGCTTTCGCCTGGTTTGTGGACACAGCCTTGCGTATCTAAATCTGAGTGGTGAGGCACTAACAACTACATTTGTCTGCCACAGCTTTAGTTTCTTTTAGGTCCCAATTTTAGGAGCTTCACTGCACAATACTGAGGGTTGGGATAGGATATTCAAAGCGGGGTTCATTCAGAGCCATAGCATTGCTCCCCATTTTTAGGTCACAACTGAAATGGGGTTTTAATGGGAAATTTGCCTTGGGCTCAGCAGATGGTTCCTAAACATCGCAGCATCAGTTTGCCTTCTGTAAATTGATGTAGTTATAATGAAGTATAAAACTGCTAGGTAACTCATACCCTGTCCAAACCTGCCCTTCTCCTCTCTCCCTGTTCCTCTCATTGCTTCTATTTATATCATTTGGCCCAGCAACACACACCTTGGTGCATTCAGCCCATGCTAATCATATGTGCTATAAGTGTTGAGTGTGGGTGCAAAGAGAAGAGGGAAACATTTCTATGTTGGACTTCACGGGCTCAAGTTAGGTTAGTATTTTTCTTTCTTTAAAAATAAGCTTCTTGAATATTTAGGTTGAAAAGGTAAGTCAATTAGATAGTGAATTGATTTTTTCTGATGCTATCCCTGATAATTCTCATCTCTAAATCTTCCTGCAGCTGCACTTCCAACCTTTCTGGACATCAGTATTAATATTCTCAGCTCTTGGCAGGATGTAGTAGAGATGGCATTTCATAATTCAGATGTAAAAATTGAAAACCAAGTGCTAGAAAGGGTAAACAATGGCAGAAGAGATTCATCCAAGTGTTGATTGAAAGCCCTTCAGAAAGCCAGCCTTCTCCAGCCCTCGCTTAGAAGGAAATGCAAAGTTAATGGGTAAATAGTAGTGGCCAGAAACTCACTTTCCCTCATTAGTTGGGGGTAGTGTGTGTGTGTTTGAGGGGGGTGGGGGCAAGGGGCTTTATAGAGTATAGGATGGTTCCACAAACATTTTCACTTTGAGCATCTTGAATCAGACTCTCAGTCTGGATAGAAAGAGTAAAGGCTCTGGAACAGCCCACCCAAGACAATGCTTGACCGATTGATGTGTGACAGTCAATGGTGCTGCAGTCAGCAGGGAGCTGATATCATTGGGTTTCCAAGCATTTGCCCCTTATTTCTATTGGTGAAGAACTCCATGGAGAAACATCCCATGATCCCATCCATTCATTAGTTATCTGTTCCAGGACCTTATTTCTCCTTTTTTATCTCTTTTGTCAAAACAAACAAACAAAAACGTGACTGTAATGCTTTTATTTTGTAGGAAAGCTAGATTCTCAATTATCTGCAGAGAAATACTGGGTCATCATTATTCTCTTCACATCATCCTTTTCCTCCTATAAAAAACAAGTAGGTCCCCAAATTTTAATGATGCAGGAAACTGTAAAGAATTTAAGAATGATCTTAACTAATTATAAAATAAAATAAATGCTTATTAACATAAAATAATTAAAACAGGCACTTCACCATATATTTAACACTGTAAATTTATCTACTCAAAGAAGGAAAACTACCCTGGCTTTAGCACCTTGTCTCAATAGAGCTGTTTCCTGAGAGCTATCTGATATTATTTTAGAGTTGAAACAAACAAAATGAAAGGGAATTAGAGAAAAGGTGTATTTCTCTCTTATCTCTCCCAGTGTTTTCGTTTGTTTCTTTGTTTGTTTTTGGTTTTCTATTATTTGTTTTTGTGTGTTTAATATATGGCTACCTCTGGTAAAGAAGAGAAAGTGGTGAAGTCAAAAGATTGGACATCTCTGATAGTGTACCTTCGAAAACAAAGCTACTTTCTATAGAAATTCTGAGCCAAAGTTTACATCTCAATAATTATTAGAGAATTGATTTGTGAGGAATTTTATAGTTACTCATAAACTTTAATTTTAAATGAGAGCTCTTTTTCTTAAGAGGATATGTGATCATAGGTAACAATGTTATTTTTTAATATATTTTCCCTCTCCATGAATTTTAAAAGATATAAGTGCCTGTTGCTTGTCACTCACTGTATTCTGGTAATTTCTGTCCTAATCATAGCTAAAGTGATTTTTCTAAAGAAGCAAAGTGCGCTTTGTTTCTTAAAAGAGTTATTTTTCTTTCAATTTCTGCTTTATTTTCTTCTTTAAAACATGTTGAAAATGTCCTTTTATTCCCAGTGACTTCAGGGCCTTAAGGAACTTGCTTGTTAGGCCTTAATATGGACACAGTACATACTAATTTTCATAAGTTGCAACAATTTTAAAACCTGAAAAATAAAAAGTTAAGAAAAATAAGAGAGAAAAAGAAATAGGCCATCCATTAGCCTGTTGTAGATCTGTATGAAGCATTTTTACCTTGGCCAGTCTTTTGCTTAAAGGAATTCTTTCTAACCTGTCTTCTCAGTTTGTCGTGAATGGGAAGCCCGGGACCCAGAATGCTTACAACAGCTATAGGCAGGCAGTGTTGGTGCTAACGAAAGCCAGGCAAGGAGGCCAATTCAGTGGAGAATAGCAAATATCTGTGTGGTTAAAAGGAGCAAGTGGATAGCCTTGATTAGGAGGAAGTCTATAAAACAAGACAGACAGATATTTTACAAAGCTTAGAAAAAAAAGAAAATGGAGGATGGGTAGGGGAAAAGGGAGGCAAAGAGAGTACGAGCTCAAATGCAGATTTGGATTTTATGGAAAGACAACTCGTCACTCCTACAGAGATGACGGACGCCCTTTCATCCTTTTTGCAAAGGACAATAAAAACTCCAGACTTCAAAGGCCCTACCAGATGCTGCTACCGCATCTTAGATTCTGGCCTACCCCCACGGCTCACACCCACCAGCAGACGCAGTTTCACAGTCCTCGGGCGTCACACTGGGTTGTTGGCCATCACACACTCTCCAGTATGAAAAGCAGAGGAGAGAAATCTTGTAACTCTTACAGAAGTGGAAAGGAGGAAAAAGCAACAAGGCCGTGCTGGTTGGGCTTATCTTGTATACTCTGAGTTCCTCTTTTCTTTGTTTGATGGCTTTGTGAGCATGATACTTTTAAATAATGTGCAGGGCACCATTCTCATTATTGGACTAGCTCCACAAACTTTGCCCCATTTCGGGTATTAAATAAGTATCAACACGGAATCTGAAAGGCAGGACCTAGTTTTGGTCGGTTCCAGTGGGCACATTTTCCTACCATAATGATGTAAGGCTATAGGAATGTACTAGTCTCCTGAGTTCACTTAAGGATGGTGCCCCCACCTTTCCATGCAGGCATCAGAGAGCACAACAGGCAGCTGGCACTTCAGGGACCACTTTAGTATTGCTGCCATTTCTCTTTGGCACACACAGCCATCTTCCCCTCAGCCTCCCAAAGGTGCACTCTGCCGCCATCAGTCCTACTGCAACAGTAGTTAAAGTGTTTTCTGTGTTTCGGTGCAATTTGGGGGCAGTTCCATCATCTATGAAATAGCTCAGACTCTGGCAGAAACATGCCGTAGATTCCTTGACTGTGAAGGGATTAAAAGAAAGTAAACCCCTGCTGGGTTTACAAAATAATGAATGCTATGTCCTTCGTCAAACAGTCTAATTTCAAGGTCCATAAAGAAGTGTATCCGAATTTTTTGGATTCCAAAACAAAACAAAAAAGAGGGTTTGATGTCAGAGAGAGAAATGGTAAGCAACAGACTTTCTCCATGGTTGGGATCATCTAGAATAAGTGTTCATTGTAATAAAGGTCTAGAAAAGTTCTTAGAGTGAACTGAACTGGGTTTTGCTTTCACTAGTGTTTGGCATAATTGTT